>VUQI01027871.1:34147-51352 GCA_015106735.1 Paratilapia polleni
TAAAATTTTTTTTTTTTTTTTTTTTTTTTTTTTTTTCAGCTGAAGATGTCACAACATTCTGACTCATCCCCCCTGTAGCTGTTTTTGTCATGAAACTATATTCTTGATGTCATGTGAAGATTTTTTTTACACAAACTCACAAAGAACATCCCACAAAGAAGCAATCACACACTTCCTGGTAGGCTCACATAATTCTCACACCTCCAGGGCTCATGAAAACCACTTTTAAAAAAAAGTGGTTTTGTCTGGACTTTAGCCAGCTCAGAAACAAACTGGCATTGTCTTAGGTGTTTGAATTGTATCGCAGCTTCATTATTTTAATTTCCCGTCACACTGACAAGCATGTGACACAGTCATAAATACACGCCATGGTCCAAAGATCAGAGCTCTGTGTGTTTGTCTCATCATTTCTTCCTTCTGACTGTCGCCCCTCCCGCTTTGTGTACCTTCCACTTCAGGTGGGCCTTTGCCTCGGCTCTAAACTGGAGAGCTTAGCCCTTCCTGGTAGCAGTATAACAGAGGCCTCCCTGCTGGCCCTCCTCCCTCGCCTGACCTCCCTCCGCAGGTTGGACCTCAGAGGCCTGGACAGCCTCTTTATGTCTGGAGCTTTCCTCTCCAGGGAGGAGCACAGGCAGCAGGTAGGTGGAGATGGTCAATAGAAAATCATAACAATTCAAACAGTAAAGTGTGTAGGGCAGAATGCATTGGTTGAAATATGACCTTGGTAAAACCAGTATTTATGGTGCCATAAAAAGTGGCAATAATAATTGGCCTCAAAGGTATAAAATGAAGGCAGTGTGAATTGTCATTTGATTGTCTGTGCATGACTTTATTCCAGGTAAGGTCAGCCTTGTGTGGTCTGGAGGAGCTGGACCTGTCTGACCTGCGCTACCTCTCCGACCTCACCTTCAACCGGCTCACAGGGTGCACCCCACATCTCCATCGGCTCTCGCTGGCTGGCTGCCACATTGCTTTTGAGTTTGACCCATATCGAGGGTGCCCGGTGGGAGCCGTTGAGGACTCTTCAGCTCTGCTGTCACTAAGGAACTTGAGGAGGTTGTTAACAGAGCAGAAATCCACTGTCGTAGCTCTGGACCTCAGTAGAACCTCCATCACCCCTGAGTCACTGCGCACTGTTGCACAGGTCAAGAAGCTGTGCGAAAGAGCTTTTATTTTGATTGAGCACTTTTGACAAATTTTCACCAAAAATACCTCCACCAGATATTTAGGATATATTTTGTCCTCTGTGTTCCAGGTTCAGGATTTGGTTTTAGAGGAACTGATTCTGCACGGCTGTAAGGAGCTGACCGACTACTCTGTGGAAGTTTTGGTGAAGCACCAGCCGGGCCTCTGCAAACTGGACATCAGTGGCTGCACTGACCTGACCAGCAGGTCTGTAGAGGCCATAGCACGAGGCCTGAAGTCACTGACGCACCTCTCATTGTCCCGGGACTGGAGGATCACAGAAAAAGGTACCCTTAGTGTATTTCTTATTTTTTTTTTTTGCATGTAAAACTAAAATTCTAACCCAGTAATTTCAAAAGTGTGATCTGCAGCCCCCTGGTGGGCTGTGAAGGTATTAAAGGTGGGCCATGTTATTTTACAACAAAGAAATAAAAAACTTAAAATTTTAGATTTTTGATATTACCATAATCATGATGAGGGGAAGAAGTAGAATAGATAAGCAGCTATGAGGGTAAAAATAAAGTACTAATGCACTAATCAATATTTTTCTTACTGAATGGAATTGCAAGGAAGTTTCTCATTATGCTCAGCTATTAGTTTCCTGTTCACAGTTCGCCACACTGCCCCCATGTGGCCAAAGAGCTGGACAAAAGTTTTAATTAAGTTTATTAGCTTCGCATTTTATTGCATGTTAATAATCTCATCACCATGTTAACAGGACTCGCTGACCTGCTGTCGTTGCCATCCCTGAGATCTCTGGATCTGTCAGAGTGTCTGCACATCAGTGGAACAGAGATGGTGAAAGGCTTAAAGGGATCCAATGGCGCCAGAGCACGGCTGGAGACACTCAACCTTAGAAGCTGTACCTACATTAGGGTCAGTCATTGTCTGTGTCAGTGTGCTGAATTTGGTTTAAAAACAGACAGAAAAACTTAGCTTTATTCCCTCGTTTTAGGATCTTGCAGTTTTCTCTCTCGCCCAGCTTCTCGGGGATACTCTCCACGAGCTTGACCTGACATCATGCGTCAACGTGACTGACCTGTCTGTGTGCGCAGTCGCCACCTACCTGCAGAAGCTGGTAGTTCTGCGGCTCGGCTGGTGTAAAGAAGTTACAGACTGGGGTCTGCTGGGAATGGTGCAAAAAACCAAATGTGAGCCTGACGAGGAGATGGTAAGAACCACAGCTTTGTGTTTTTTTTCTTGTGCTCTAACCATATGTGCTTGAAGGTATTGTTGCTATAACTCTTTAACAGGGAGACAAGGGTCCCAGGTTCACCCGGACTTTTGGCAACATGGGCTTCTTCAAGCCTCCTCGCTTGCCTTTTGAAGAGCGACCCAAGCTGGTGACACAGAATGACCTGGAGCAGTTCAAACAGCAGGCTGGAGCTTCTCTTTTAGCTCTCAGCAGGCTGCAGGAGCTGGACCTCTCTGCCTGCTCTAAACTGACTGACAGCAGCATCACTCAGGTGGGAGAATAACGGGCAGCTAGATGTTTCAGTTTGGAGCAGGAATGCAAAATATTTCAATGTTTTGTTTTCTTCTCCTCTCAGGTGGTGCATTTCCCAGACCTCCACCATCTGTCTCTCTCCATGCTGCCAGAGATCACCGACACCAGCTTGGCATCGGTAGCTTGGCATTGCCGCAGTCTCACTAGCCTGGCGCTCAGCCACTGCCCAGGTATCAGTGACCGTGGAGTGGCACAGGCTGCGCCGTACCTCCCCAGACTGCAGCATCTCTACCTCTCCTGCTGTAATAACATCACTGATAGGTGATTGGCACACACACACACACACACACACACACCCCGCACGTAGCTGCATCAAGAAGTCTGCTCTATATCAATTCTTAAGCTCTTTGCCTTTAAACCCTGCAGATCCCTGTTGCTCCTGGTGCAGCACTGTAAGCGTCTAAGGACGCTCGACATCTCAAGGTGCAGTAACATCTCTGTAACAACAGTGGACCTCCTCCAATCACAGCTGCCCTTCCTGGAGAACGTCCACTACAAATTCATAGGTGGGGCTGACCTTACCCTCACCCTCTGATTGACTGACTGAATGTCCTGAATGACTGCTGGAACTTTTCAAAATAGAAAAGCTGCTGACCAAAGCCTGCTCTGTCAGTTGAGCTTTTGCACATTTCAATATTTTGTACAGGAAGAAAGAAGAAAGTTTACACTGGGACCTAATGATGTCATCTTTGAAGTAATTTAAAAAAATGTTTGCTCCTTTGTGTGGAGCAGCCATCACCATTTAGAAAATTAAGTCCAAGCTGAAACAGTTTGGATGTAATGTTTGTTTTGCAGGGCAAAGATTTCATCAAAGGAAAGCATTTCATGGTGTCGTATTGTGAAGACACACAAGCACCACAGTAAGAAGAAAATAGTAATGAAATATTTAATATAATTTGTCCCAGAAACAAGAGATTGGGCTTGTTATTTTTAAATGCTTTGTGGGACCATGGTGCTTTTATTTACATGAAACTGTTCTTAAGTGTATTTGAGAAAATACATGTCTGACAGTCTGGACGTACAAAATGACGGAAGTTGTCACATAGGTTGAACATCAGTTCTTTACGATGTAAATATATAATTGATGACAAATGTCATTTCAAATGACTCTAGTTTTACTTTCCATGAGCAAAATACCCAAAAAGGAGCATCATTTAATTTCTCATCCTTATTAAATAGTTTTGGTGGCAGTGTTTTTTAGCTCTTTTCTCAATAATGTTAAAAACAAAGTAGGATGGGACACTTTGATGCTCCTAAAGCCATTAGGAGATATGGAGTGCATTTGTGGTCCAAAGCTTTTCCCAACTTTGTCTTTTAGACTAAAGATAAAATGGCAAAAATTCTACATGGGGTCTCTCAAAAGACAGAGACCTTCTCTTTTAGATCTCCAGTAATAGTTTTCCTTTAAAACTGTCAGGCGTGTCCATGCTTCCATGTGCTGCATTAATAAGTAAATCATGGTTTTAACTACTAATATTTTTATTTATTTATTTATTTTTAAACTGCCAGGATTGATGTAATTTAAATATGATGCAGTATCAAATTTTACGGAAAGGAAGCATCATGTCACAAATACAAAAATTTCATGGACTGTTTTCTTGGTCAACCACTCCAGTCTAAATAAAGAAATGATATCCCTTTAAGAAGAGTCAAGTGTAAAAAAAAGAAAATGTGTTTTTTATGAATAAACCCAAGTTTGGCTTTGATGAGATCAGCAAAACATTTTTTTTTGTTTTTTGCAGTATAAATCAAACTTTTTATTCATGTGAATTCACTCAAAGCACATGATTCACAGTGAATATTATCACAGAGGTTTTTATGACAGGAATGCACTGTGGAGGACAGCTGTGTTGGAATGAAATAAAGCCCCTTAAATAAAAGGCTGAAAATGCTCAAACAGATGTCAGTTCTGTGAGTAGCTCCTTCAGGTGTCGCCACTGAATGCTTGGTGAGTGTAATACTGTGATTGAGCTTGACGCCTCCGTCATATCACATAAAACGAATTGTGTACAAAAAGCATCGGTTTTAGAGTTAAAATGAGATTTCATCCAAAACGGTTCAAACACAAAGACCATCTATTCCGTTTGGTACCATACAGATTTATAGGGGCCATTGTGGCTTTTTAAACATCATCAGATTATCAAACTGTTGATTGTGGCAGAGGTAAATTTGCCAATTTGGAATAACAAATAAAAATAATAATAAAAAAAGACTGCTATCTAATGCAGATCTGCCAGCCATATAGAACTTATATAGCATCTCTTCTCCACAGTCCTCATTATTGAGCTGCTGAGATCCATATAAAGACAAGTGCCTGTAAGGATATGAAGCAAAATATTGCCTGACATTGAAGACCTGCTGTTTTTCATTCATATGTTGGAAATGAAATCACACCTTCCATATTGTGAGAAAGCACTGTGTTCTAGCTAATACCTTTTTTTTTTTTTTTTTTAAAAAGAGCAACAGAAAAATACAAGAATTTAACAGAAATAAGCACAGCCTTTCACACAGGAGCATTCCTCATATACATATTTAGGTGTATTTAAAAAATATAAAGTGATTGTAAAACAAATGCAAAGTACCATTAATTGAGTGGTTATATAAAAGTAAAGAATTTCCTTTTCTTAGTACCTGTGTTTTTGAGCTATGTGTGAAGATTTCAGTGCAGGGAGGAACAGAAACAGGGAGAGCTGAGGATCAACAGCCTATCACTGAAAAGCGACAGTCTGTAGCATTAGTATGGACAGTAGCCACTCGGTACCGATTTTCCCGCACCACAACCACTAATGTAGTCTGAGTCACTTTTTAAGTCTTTTCTCCTGTTCCTTGTTTCACTTGGATGTTAAAAAAAAAAAAATCCAGAAGAAGAATCCAATGTCAAAGTTATAAATCTGTGTTCAAGATATTAAGTGCATGGATGCACAGGTCAGCTCTCACCACATACACACACACACACGTCTTATTTCAGACATACACACATTTACACATTCACGCGTGCACTCTACTGCTCAGTCTGGCTAAAGTCGTAGCAGAAGTTGAAGTTGCTCGGAGGTTTGGGGATGACTGGGGCACTGTCAGGGATGGGAACGTTCTCCAGGTCCAGGAGGCGGAGCTTAATCTCCATAGACAAGAGGATCTCGAGCTCGCTGCGCATCGATTCACTGCTCATATCCCGGCCAAGGAGCACGCTCAGTCCATCTGTCCACAGGCAGAACTGACAAGACATTTGTAAGCTGGTTAGTTTGTGTTCTTGCTCTATACTACAAAGCACAAAGAAACTGAAGGAAGTCGAGAAAGTGTACAGCAGCGTTCAGACTCACATCAGTTCTGGAGGGGGCGATGAAGTTCAGGCTGTACTCCTCCACATCGTATGTGATACTGAATGCCAGATCGAGGACCTCCTACAGAAAGAAAGCACAGTGAGACACCAGCGGGCTCAGGGAGAGATTCTCAAACTGCCCGCCTTCCAAACAGAAAGAAGTGCCCATCGCCCACTCTACCCCACAGTTATCAATCATTGCCAATACAAAGAATCAAAGTTAAATTTCAGTAAAATAAAGGGCAGCTAGATGGTATCAGCAAACTCCCTTCCCATTTTCACTCCATATTTTCCCGCTGGCTGTCCACGCCGCCCTCTGCAGTGGCTTTATTCTCCACAGTTTAAGAACAACTAATGGGAGGTGAACACAAATCTAATAAAGAGAAAAGCAGCTGACCTTGTTCTGTTTGCCTTTGTTCTCCTTCATGTGAGGACAGTCTTTACCTGTCAGCAAGCCTTTGATATCTGCTACTGGAACTGAAGGAGGAAGAGGAATGAACGCAGACATCAGGTTAATATACTTCAGATATATAGTGTTCACTAAGATTATTTTTAGTTATCTGTAGGAGCTATTTCAGTTATGTTCTATGTGTTATTTTTGGGTTCTTTTTCCCCTTCTGAATAATGGAAGGTTGTGCTTAAAGAATTCAAGTCAATATTAATCAGCCCGAGGAGCTGCTCATTCTCAAGACACCATGTTCTGCACTGTGTACCAGGGTCTCATTGGCATGGCTGCTCGATAATGTTCAGCAAACTGTTGAGCTGAATCAGTGTGTATAATGAACCTGAATCCCATCATGGATAAACTGGCACATTGTTTTTGAAAGCAGGCATCACTACAATTTCTCACAATGAAATTTTAGTGGAAATTCCAGGCATACTTCCATTTATGTGGCTAATGTGGTTAATCTTGCACAGTCTTCTTCTGCTGGAAAGATTCAGGGAGACTAGAAGTAATTCAAAACAAGATACTTAAGCAAAAAGCCCTGATATCCCTGTATATAAATCCTTTTTAACATTTGTTTTGGAGCCCGATCAAAACCAAATGGCTGTTTTGCTGGATTGGTCACTGGCAGTTTGTTCACAAACTTTCTGTTTAGGCTGGAGAATTAGAACTCACTCTTCTCTTGCAGTGTTTCTATTGGTGGATTTTCCGTTTCTTCCTCCACATCGCCGTAGTGAAGCATTTTATGATTGGGCGACAAGCGACAGTACCACAATTTATCTGAGGAAATCAAAAACAAAGTCATGGGTTAGCCGGACAAGGCTCAGTCTACTGTCTTCTAACAGCGTGTGTGAGACCGTGAGCGCTCGCCTCTCACCCTGTCTGCGTCGGCTGCTAATCTTTCTGAACATCGTTCCCTGACACAGCCTGTTGAGTCTCTGCTGGCGGATCAACTCGAGCAGCTCTGGCTTCAAGCGCTCTTTGAGCTCACTGGAAAGAAAAAACACAAGCTCAATAAAATTCTTAAAAAAATAAATAAATAAATAAAAATACTGTTTTGTCACAAACAGTAGCTCATGAGCTGCAGTAAAGACAAAAAGAAAACTGAACCTAAGACATAAAATAAAACATGACCATTGCCAGGATGACATTTATTTTTCATAAAGGAGTTTTCTTTATCATTAATTTAAAATCAAATGAAGATCAAAACCCAGGCAGTAAACATTACTGGCATGGATGGCATCCAGTGTGACAGCAGAAAACTGTTACACTGAGTGTTTAGTGGCAAACAGCGACATGATAAACAGCAGTGTGATTTGTTCCATAGGGGTGGAAACTACCTGGAGAAACTCCATTTTTAAATGACATTATTTAATCATATCCGGACTGTGGGGCCAACATACAGTGTGCTCAAGCAAACCGTGAACCCTGTGTGGGTCACAAGGACACTGAACCTGAAAAGTGTAAAGTCTGATTAGCTGCTTTATCTGATAGCTGGTCCATTTTAAAAGATGCACAGATGGATTTCAATTCATTTCCTCTTTTGTTCTCCACAGTGACTGTGTACCTGCATGCAACCAAACCTCACTCAAACATGACTGTATAATACAACTTTTCTTCTACAAGTGGACCTCAAATGGAAACCCAAAAGCGTCCAGTACCCTTGCCGAGAGATTCTACATATTCATAAATAGACATCTGTTTATAGAGATTACTAAAAAAGTCGGTGCAGATGTCAGCGGCTTTAACATGGACTGGTATCTAGCATGTAAACTCCCTGATACTCACAGTACGGGTGGAGCGAGAGTCTCTTCCTGGTGCAGCCGTTCTGTCTGCCGCAGTTTGAGGATCTCGCTGTAGTTCAAAGCATTAACTTTGTTCTTGAAGAGCTCCAAGGAGGTTGGCTTACTAGACAGAGTCCTAGTGATCTGCTCCCTCACCACCTGCATCACCTGGAGATAGAGATATGGGGATACAGACAGGTTAAATGCTGCACTGCATACTGGGAGAGATATGCAAGCAGGGATTGTTTTGTTTTGTGTTTGAGGCCTCGTTTTTGACCAGTTCTATTTTTTATTTTTTTAAACACACCAAATTCATATTACTTTTTTTAAGGACATGTCAACCTGCCCATTTAATGTGTTTTTGTATACAATCACAGATTATTATTCCTTGATAGGGACAAAAGAAAAATAGACTCCCTCCAGGAACCAGTCAGTAATCAGTGCAATATCCTCTCCACACCCTCACCCCAGACAATCTGAATAGTATGACCAATGATGAACAAGCTGAGCAAATATTTTAGTTATGGGGGTTTGTCCCTTAAAACTGGGCGTTCGCCTGAAATTAAAATTCTAATATAGTTTTAACTTAACAGAAAACTGTAAACACATGATTTCAGATTGATTTAGAGTGGTACTTCAATCTGTGTTTCCTGCATGACTTGTTAAAGTGAAGCTCACACAGAGAGATGGGAGATGACCTCAGCTGTCCTGAAACAAGAGCTCAGGGCAGTTAAATGTGTGTTAAATCTATGGCTCCCTCAGTTGTAAAAAGTGGAAAATCTATATAAAAATCTATACTGTTAGTAGACCGAGCAAACTCCTGTTTTTCCTGCTCCTGCCACACACACAGCTGACCTAGATCATTCCTGTTCACACCCAATTTGACTGATCGCAAACAGTCAGTGACTCAAGTCTAGTATGACACATCAGTGAAGCTCTGTCCAGACAATCTCTCCACACTGTTTTTATACAAAGTCCTTGTTAGATGCTCCTTGAAGAATTTTAAGTGTGACCAAAGTGTTTATGACCACAGAGAACGGTAAAGCCTGTTTGTCCAGCAGCAGTGGAAAAGCAGTCTGTGAAATCCAGACTGTCATTCTATATTGTGTGAAGATGCAGGGACACGAAACAAGCAACTGTGGTTTCACACCATGACCCCCTGCTCTAGTCCTCAAAGCCAAAATAAACTTTAGTGTCCAGCAACAATCACATGACAGGATTCAGACAGCAACCTCACACTGTAATGTCATGTTTAATCCCATCTTGTTACTTCTATTGTCACCTATTTTCTAAACAATTTAGCCTTTGAGAACTGATGTAGAAATCACTTTTGGGCAAAAACTGGAATATTTAATGACCTCTACATTTACTAATTAGTTAAAAAGAATGAACAAACTACTTGAAGCACAGAAACAATACAAAAAACAATCCTACCTCCATTTTTCCTCCTCCAGAACTGACTATTTTACACAAATTTTTAAATCCAGGCTTCAAATTTCACCCTTCGTCAACAATCACCGAAATGTGACAGGGATGACACGAAGCCAAAGTGAGGGAGAGATCACCTACATGACAGCAGAGGTGCAGGCCTTTGAGTGTTTTGTAAACAGACACCCTGATACTCACATGCACACCCCCAACCAGGTCCAGCCCCTCTGTCATTTAGCTTAACTGGCCAATAGGAGCAATGGCAGCTGTCTCTGTTCCCGGCAGCATGTGCATGTATGCTAAATGTGTATGTGTGTTAGTGGAGGACGACTGTACAGATCATCACAGATCTACACAAATACGTTCACGTAATTGGGTTGAGGAAATTTCATAGTTTTTGGAGGACATGCACAACCACAAATGAAACCTAAATTTGCAATATCACGTGACGGCACTCTTCTTACTTTTCTTTTTTTCTCTTCTACTCTGCTTCCTCTCATCCAACCCTTTCATTCTCTCCCTCTCACATTGTTTCCAGAGGTTTTATGTTCCCTCTGTTGTTGTGTAATTACTGCTGATGTCCTGGGTGCTTTGTTTTCCTCGTTTCCTTCTCCCTCTGTTTCTGCCATTCACCACACTTCTCTTTGTCCACCTAATGCCGCTTTGTCCTTGCCCCAAAGCACCCTGGGAGGTTGGCTGTGAGCAAAAACAAAAGGCCAGTCTGCTGGCCTGGCGCTAAGGACACCGGCCTGCACCAGAAAGGTCAAAAGGTCACTGAGTTTTATGAGCACTTTGTGCATGATGGACAGTTGAGTGTGATGTTGAAACATGAACAAAAGCTCAAACTTTCAGCATGGGTGAGTTCTCAATATTTCTCCCAGACAAGACCGCTCTGTGACAGCTTGGCTTAAACCATTACCAAGTGCTACAAAGCAGTGGTGAATGTCTGCGGGGGCAGGTCAGGGAAGGTTAGCATAAGAATCTATCCCACCAAAACACAAACTTAGACAAATGCACCCTTAAATCTGGATTCATTCTCCTTTTAAATTTCAGTCTCTCTGTGCTTCGTTTTTACTGTTATCAACATTTTTATTTGCTTGTTTTATAGTTCGTTAACTAAGTAAAAATGCTGTCCAAGGTGTGATCAAAATCTTCCACGGATGGGCCTTAAGAAAAAAAAAAAAAAAACCCTACCGGATATAAGGTCTCCCATTCAAGGTCATCTTTGCCACATGTCCACAGGGATTCCAGCGTGTCTATTTCTAGATCACTCGCAGGAAGTCCCGTTCTGACCACTTGCACTGTGTGCTCTGGGATTTCACCACGGACCTCAAATCTGGCCCCAATTTCATGTGGAGAATCATCTCTAGCTATGACCAAGTAGTTTTCAGTTGAAGAGTACACAGTTCCCAAGCCAGAAGACACTGCGTCAGGTGAGGAGTGAGACCAGGACTTGGCTCCCCTCCCAACATCCACAGTGTTCAGACTCTTGAATTTGTAATTTTGACCTTTGAATGCATGCTATCTCTGCTACTGAAATGCCTTGAAGCATCTGAGAGAACATTCAGCAGAAACTGCCTGAATTTTGGTTCAAGGGTTTTTTTGACCAGATTAGCCTCAGACTTTTTCCACTTCCTGAAAAGGAAGATCAGATGGAAGGCTCGCTGTTTGATACACTAGCTGAGATCCAGCACATCGCACAAATATAAGAGGGGTCAGAACAGGACGTCCACTAACAGGTCTAAAAGTAGGAGCTATGCTGAAAACAGTCCAGACCTTTTGATGACACCTTGTACTGCTGGGATGCCTGTGGCTCAGGAGACACAGTGGGTCATCAACTAATCGGAAAGTTTGTGGTTTGATCCCCTGCTCCACCAGTCTGCATGTCAAAGTATCCTTTGGGCAAGACACTGAACCCCAGGTTGCCCCCGATGCATCCATCGGAGTGTGTGTTAGCACTTAAAGGCATAGAATGAATGTATGAATGTGTGTGTGGTTGGGTGAATGAGGCTTGTAGTAAAAAGTGCTTTGAGTGCTCAGTGAGAGTAGGAAAGCACTACAAAAGTACCAATCCATTTACTGGCCACACAGATGCATATAAAATGAGTTTAGTTTTCATTATAAATCATGATGATATTGTGCAAGATAATAATCATCACATTGAGGAAATAACAAAAAGCCATCATTCATTTCAGAAGAGAAAAAGTGTTTAATTGGTCACTGGCTTGTATCCACCCACTGTTTCCTGATTTATGGAAGCATATTTGTGGTTGGGTGTACCACAAATGATTCCAAGTACTCCATGGGAACTTTAGAGTTACTGTCATTGGATTTAGCAAACATACCACATCTGGCCATGGTAGGTTTGGGTCTGAATTATCAAAGGTCATAATTTTTACACGCTGTGACACCCAGCAAGCAATTAAGCTATTCTAGATGAGCAATTTAACAATTATTTGTCCAAGTCGAAAAGACTGGAGAGTTTCTCTCCCTTCTTTGTGTGAACCAAAAGCTTGCGTTACATGTAAAGAGCCACTTAAATCGATATGAGGCACTGCTGCAATACACTGCACCAATTCAGGTTAATTTCAGTTATTTTCCAGCATTAGTTTGCTGGTTTTAGTTTAAAGAAAGTTCTTTCTAGCAAAGCAAGCAAATACATGCCATCTCTGCTACTGTACCTTGTCAAAGTCTTCCTGTGTGGCTCTCATCTCTTTCCAGGTCTTATTGAGCAGCTGAATACAGACACAGAAAAGCTCCTCCATCAGCCGATCCTGGCTAAAGAAGATCGGGTGGTAATCAGATCCTGTCTCTGAGGCTGTGAACAGAGGACAAGCATGGATTTAGTGTGGGTTTGACCAGAAATCGCAGAGAAAGTAGAGGCGGTAGCATGTGAGAGATCAACTGACGAGGCTCTCCAATCCGAAGGATTTCACACAGGATGAGTGTGAGCTGGATGCTGCTCCTGGCAAAGGGACACTCGTGTTTGTCCTCTCGGCTGCTGTTCTCCAGGACAAACTGGAAGACAGAAACAAATAGAAAACGGAAACTCAGCTGATGAAGTACTACTGATACACAGAAAAAAGGATTTTTTTTTTTTGCATCATTTCTTGTGTATTTGCCCCATTTTTGGGCTCATCTAACAAATGCTATCACTTGTAGTCAAACACTTTTCATCCTGCGTAACTTCTCAAACTGACATAACTACGACTGAATACAGCAATGAACCTTTGATTTTATATGCAAACATATTGTCATTTTAAAGTCTGACAGAAAAGGCTTTATAAATAATGAACTCTTCAAATTACTGACTAAACTGCAGACAAATCATGCTCACCCTGCTGTAGGCATCAGGATAACGTGTGGCAAAATAATACATGGTGTCCAAAGCTAAAAGACCAGGAGGTGTTCGTGATAAGTCCTGACCAGGGTTACTATTGTTCTGAAAGGAAACGATTACATAGAAATGATATAACAAAGAGTAATAAGGTGAAATGTTAGCAGACAAACAGTTACAGTATATGTTATGACTATAGACACTTACAGAGAAGCCCAGTTTCCTGAACTCTTTGGCACAGAGTGAGCGTCGTCTTTCATGACTCAGGCTGTTCTCACTTTCAGTCTCAAACGCTGCCTGCCTCAAACTGTGAAGGATGTCTCTTTGTTCCTGAAGTGACAAGAGGTAGACAATCAGTGGATGGTAGCTTGTTTGAGTGTCTTAATGTTTCAAACTGTCGTGTTTTTGAGCCTGACAGAGAATTATTGTTGATGTTTTTGTACTTGAGTCACTGAATTTCCAAATTTGTCTACTCTTACTTAACAAGATGAAAGAAATATTCTGGATTACATTGAAAATATTTCACAAATAAAATTATGTAATTAAAAAATTGTGTGGCTGAATGAGTACGGCTTTCATGTGACATGCACTTGCTCGGTTGTGGCTCACCTGGCTGCAACAGTCCAGAGGCGTCCTCATGCGGGGCTCCAGGAGATTTAAGGTAACCGACTGTAGGACATAGAGGTAGTGGGCCATCTCGTCTTGGACTGAACCAGAACTATGGATTATGTTCTGCAAGAGTCACACATTTTCCTTTAATATTCCAGAGTGTTTCACATTAATATATTTTGTATTATATTTTTACTGAAATACTTTGTGAAATGTGATTGTAAATATAAAGATAACTTACCTTATATATGTACTGACGGAGATTCTTTTTAGTCAGGAAATCAAACATATCCTGGAAAACAAGAGCGAAATCTGTCACTGGAGTGCAGAGACCTGCTTCTACCACCAGGTGGTGATATAGTGTCAGTAACTGTAAGGCAGGACTAGGGTTAGCATGTGGGACTTTGACCTCTGTGACGAAATCACTGCTTGCTGGTACGTGCATCTCTGACTCAACCACGTTTTTGTTCGCAACTAATTTGCTGATAAAGAAGGGCGGGTTTGTTGACCTGATGTAAAAGTGAGGAAGTAACAAAGAGAGTCTGAGAGAAAAGAGCTGGAGGCCTGAATGAAGGAACTGTTTCTGTACAATGAGAGAGGAGCAGGAACAGAACAGAGGGGCAGAAAGCCTCGACTGTCTGCAGAAAAGCCGAGATGAACAGACAGAATGAGAAAGATCGGTCATTTCCAGCTGTCTGGAAGAACTGGTGCCTGTAGGATTCTGACACGCATGAACAATAATGGCCTGCTGGTGCAAAAGCCATCCTTCACCCTGAGGCACATGTACAAAACATGTACAATGTACAAGTCCTCTCAGAGTAGGGTATAAGACATAATGCACCACAGGAAAGAGTTTGGTGATTTTCTACATTTCTTTTTCCATGAAACAACAATTAAATTATTCTAATAAGTGCTGGTTCTGTGCCCAAAACCCAATTCAGCTTATTCTGTAATGACCCCAGTGTTACAGCTGTTACTAACCTGAGTAACTCTTTCTAACTCAGCTACAGTACCACATATTTCTCATCACCCAGTGCAACAGTGTGGTGTTTCAGCTCGGCTGAACAAATTCCATCCGGTCTGATTTTATTTTTAGTTAAAAGGCTTTTGATCCTACACACTTGTCACTAAGATAGATGTAGTTTTTATGCAACACTGGAGCTTTTAGGCACAGAAGAAGTGCATACCAAATACAGCAGTCTGAAAGTAACAGACATTCAAGAAGGACCCTGAAGCAAACTAAAATATCTGCTTATCTGCACGCTTGGAAGTTTTACTAGTTTGGAAAAGAGGAAGTGTGTGAAAAGTAGCAGAGGTACCTTTCTGTCTGAGTCTCCGGCTGTTTGTAGTAGGGCCATAAGTAAGGCCATGGCTTTGGTTTGTATCTGCTGATTCGTCCTGAAAGAAGTTTGATAGAAAAACAAAATGAACGTTTTACAGTTGTATGAAAATATGCATTTAATATGCCGTTTTAAGTGTTTCAGTTCTCATATCACTACATTGCACTCATACAATAAAATACTGGTGTGATAACTGGCAGACAGTTTACATATCTAAAAACTTCCTGTTACAGAGACAATGCTGCCAATTATTGCCCTGCCACCTCATCACAACACAGAGGTGTTACTTTGTCAGTTTATTTCACTTCACTGAACAGCAGATCATGACTGTGGTTTACGTGACATTTTCCGTCTGTCTTTTATTTTTTTCCACTTTCAGTCAATGAGAGAAACTCAGGGCTAGAACAGCAGCCTCTTTGTGCTGCACCAAGTGAAAAGAAATGATGTGGAAAAAATGAAGGTGCTAGAGACCATTATGTCAAGCAAGTGTGACTGCTCACATTTTAAACATTTTTATTGAATTGTTGAGTGATTTGTTACTTACACCTGAAGATGAGCAATGAGCCTCTCCATGGTGACCTCCTGTTTGACTTGTAGGAAAAGGCTGTGGCTGCTGAGCACCATGCTCTCCAGGATGTCCAAGCACACCTGCTGTATTGATGCATCGGTCGGCTTGGCGTTAACAAAGCTGGCAATCTGAGGAAGAAACAGGGTTGAAATGGAAAGAGAGACCTGAGCTTTAGTCACTGAAAACCAAATTCACAAAACATGTGAGAGACAGGCATACAGCGGCAGATACAGAACCTTTTTGATGAAGACGGAAGAGAGGTTCTCCCATGAAACTATCCCATGATCCATCAGTTCCATAAAACCCGTCAGTGTATGGGTCATAATCACATTACTCCTGAACAACACACACAAAAAAAAGAGACAAGTATGAACCATTCACACACAATAACATATAGAATTCAAATGGATGCAATGTCTTTTCAGTAATTAATTTGCTGCTTTAAAGTGTAAACTATCACAGTAATGATAAAATGTTCCATATTGTCACAGTCCATCGAGGATTCAGCCAGTTGTGCTGGTGCTATGATCATGGAAACTGCTTAAATTAATCAAAAACTTGTTTTAACTGAAATCCAAAGAGACTCAGCAAGTGTGAGCTGAAATATTTTTTTGAGCAGGATAGTCAGCTCAGCAGGATATGCTTCTACATGTGCAAGGAACCCCTCAGCATCAGCGATAGCTGACTGCATTCCTTCATAGCCAAAGAAAATATAAGTATGCACATGTGCGCTCACACACACACACACAAACACATACACACACAGAGTACTAACTCATTAGAGTCCTCTACAATCTTGACCAATAAGAGGTGTCCATCTCGGCTGATGAACTCCTGAGCAAAGGTCACGTCTGTTGAAACACTCGCTAGTTCCTTCAGGGAATCGCAGCGCACGCCTGCGTCCGAGCTTTGGATACCCTTGTACAAGTCCTCTGCACAACGGCCCTGAGTTCATCCACATCAATGTGACACACACAAAGAAAATACATTAGCTCACACACGGCAAAGAAATGTTCTTCTTTTCTAGGTGCACATTTGCTGCTGCTGTAGTGACAGATGAGTTTGGACCTATTCCATTTTCTCGGCATGCAGCAGAATGAGTGACACCGTAAGTGAGAGGGAGTTGAAAGAAGCTGCAGACTCACCGGTGCCTTGGTCAGACGCAGAATGCAGCCGTTCTTAATGTCCAGACGATTCTACAACACACAAACAAGCAGACACGCGCACACAGGGAAAAAGAATTTAGATACAACACACCAACCTAAAACCCAGTTACATTCAGACCACAAGGAGGAGGAAGTAAGACACACATAAATTCAAGTAAACACACAGGAGATACATTTGTGAGACTACACAATACAGTACACTTATAAGCTCATCATTAACTTATAGTAGTTAATTTTTTATAGTTCTTTGTACACAAGAGCACTGCACCTCCCGGCAATGAAGACTGTTCGAGAAGACAATGTGAAACTGCATTCCTCACATTATCAATGCATTTACTCATCTCTCATATGTAAGATTTATTTAATAAGGACAACAGAGATAAACATTACAACAGTGAAAAGAAATGTAGTAGATGTAAAAAAAAAAAAAAAAAAAAAAAAAAAAAAAAAGAAAAACAAAAAAAAAATAAAAAAAAAAAAAAAAATAAAAAAAAAAATTTTTTTTTTTAAGTAAAAA
>VUQI01027872.1:0-11342 GCA_015106735.1 Paratilapia polleni
AAAATGAAAAATGGTCAAAATACCAAAAAAGGTCCAGTGTTTTCAAAAAAAACAAGTTCATGAAATGAAAATATTTGTATTTGGAATTTGGGAGTTATGTTGTCAGTAGTTTATAGAATAAAACAAAAATGTTCATTTTACTCAAACATAGACCTATAAATAGCAAAATCAGAGAAACTGATAATTTTGCAGTGGTCTCTTAATTTTTTCCGGAAGTGTGTGTGTGTGTGTGTGTGTGTGTGTATATATATATATATATATATATATATATAAAGCATAGATAGTAATTTATTCTCATCATGTCAGCTAAAATATATTACCGACCTGTCTGGCTCCACTTTGTGATGTTCTGAACTGGAGTGATGGATGATGTCAGAAAACCAATTTATAATCAGGAACCAGAAAAATACATCAAAAGGTGCATCCTGTGATAAAGCAAGCGTATAAATTTATGTGTGTCTGAGCTGGAAACAAATCAAAATAAACTGTTAGGTTGTTTTTTGTTTTTTTTTTTATTCATGTCATTGCAAGTTATTCTATATTGCAAGTAATTAAAAGTTGATTTGTGTTACGAAAAATGTAACACACAAAAATAAGCATATATGGCAAATGTCTTAATACTGGGTATGTGCTTCTAATAACTTAATATAGTGGCTGCAATGCAGTGTAGGTAGAGATCCTTTTCTTAAGTTAAAGTAGTGAAATAATATAAACTGCAAGCAGTTTTAATTTTGCATCTCATAAAGGTAGGGCTAAGTACAATACTGACATACTGCAAGACTTCATGATTTAATATAAAAGACAGAATGTTGCCACATTTGAGTCATTGATTGGTTTGTAAAGTCCCATTCTGACATCTTGATTTCACCATTTTGGCCACTGATTGTTGGTTTTAGGATGAGTGCATCCAGTGCTTATCAACTAAGCCTAGCAAGTACAAGCTGCAGCCATAAACTGTATGGATGCATTGCACCAACACAGCATATAAAAAAAAAAACAGACTGCATCCACCTGTCAGTCAGAGCAGCCACACCCCAAATAATGCAAACTTTAAGCCTTAATTGCATGTAAGTAAGTGAGTTATTTAAAAAAAAAAAATCCCCCTGTATGATTGTTTTAAAGCTTTAAGTTAGCAACAGAGACCCAAACTGTTTTTTGTACTCAGCCATAAACATATTTATTGCTGCTGTAAAGTGGAGGACATGAGGATTTACTCACTTTCTATTCCTTAAATGTTGCATCTTGGTTGATTAACTATAGTAACTATTGTTGTCATATTAGTGTTGTTGAGTAAAAAGCAACATAACTTAGATGGCATGAGGTACCTCAAAGTTGTAATTAAGTATGTTTCTTGAGTAAATGCATTGTAGCAGTTAAGCAGTTATGCCAGTTTATTATTATTGGCAACTTTTTGTGGCACTTTGCAGGTTCTATTAACTTGCCACAAATCATATGTCACCGTGTTTATAATAATGTCCTCATATGTTTACAGTGTCTGTTGTAAACAGCAAAGGGCTGCTTGCCTCAGTGGTCTCTGTTTGCACAACTCATGAAAAATGGTGAAAGCAGCTTATGGCTCCTCTGTTTGTTCTAGCAATTACCGAGAGTCATTATGCAGCTACTCAGAGTCCCCACGAGCCACCGTACAGAGTAACAATAACAGATGGTTAGCACATGTTTGTGTACATACAGCACATATATAGGTCAGGTACACCACAGTCACTGGTTGCCATGGGAACTGGGTATCAAACATGAGTGCAATCTCTTGGAGAAATCGACTCGTGGCGGAGCTCCTGCTCTCGCACCTCTTATCCCCTTTTAGCACTTAACCATTTTGGATTATCCCGGGATTATGAGGGAATATGAATATGAATGTATGAGCTTCATGGGGTTTTCTTGGAGAGAAGGGAGATAAAGCATCACTTTAGATTAATAATCCAATACAAATCTAGTCAACGAGAAGCACATTTGTCTTGCCTTTGCTTCCATTAACCTTAATGTACTGTTAGAAACAAACAAACAAACAAACAAATCCCAGACTTTGACCTGGAATATCATCTCCTGGTGCCTGTCTCGGATCTGTTCATGAGTGCCCATATATGACCTTGGGCATTCACAGGCAGCACAAAGGGATTCTCCCTGCCTGTCTCTGCCATTCTCCCATCATCACACACAGACTTTGTCCACACACACACACACACACATACACACAGAGTCACAAATGTGTGCTCTGTATGGTGAGAGCACGTGATTGGATGCAGTGAGCTGGTGATGCATGCTGAATGCTGATGAGGTTCTTTGGGTGCTTTCTTGAAAAAAAGAAGAAGAAGCTGTAGAAAGCTTCCTCTGTGCCTGTAAGACAGAGAGGATGGAAAGGAGAGGGTGGCATTCATCAATGTCAAACCCTGCTCTCACCTCCTGGTTAGCCTATACTTGTGTGTGCGTGTGTGTGCCATCACGTATCGACACACACACGCAGGAAATACTTCGCCACACTCTGCTGTTTTTCTTATCGCCTGATTCTTTGTCTTAATGCCTCTGAGAAGTGTAGTATGCAAAAACACTCCAGCTAATGTGGCCTCTTTCTCCACAACACTGTCCCATGCCTTCCTGCTGTGGATGTATACACAAGCTGGCTTTGTCCTCACGGTGCCCCAGTTTTCATGTCTGTCCAGGCTAATGTGGTGAAAAATTAGCTTGAGGCACACCAGGGAAGCTTTTCGGGTCAGCGGCATGCAAAGCAGTTTCTGGTGTGAGACAGCTGCATATAAGACATTGTGCGCTAATACACAGGATAAACAAAAGATCATCTATAAAAACCGCTCTGTGATTATCATTTATGTCAGGTCAGGTTATTTAGGTCAAGGTCTGAAGTAGCAAGTTGGTACGGGAGTTCAAAAAAAGTTTATTGAAGTTTATTCATTCATTTTCCTGTCAATAAATCCCATGAAAGGCAAACACAATGAACTGATCCTTTGTAGTCAAAGCCATATTATTCCTCTGTACAAACGTCCTCCACTGTTATCTTTAAGCTATTAAAAACACAATGTGTTAATGTGTTTCCAAGCACCTGTTTTTACTAACTAAATCTGTACTAACAGATGTAGTGAGATTGCGGCATACGGCGAGGAAAACAAACATAAATACTATATTTCCATCACGTTTTCCACATTGTCAGACTGCCACACTTTAAATTCCATCGTTTCATGGTGCCCTCTTTCTCTGCCATGACTTATTACCATCTGACTGAACAATTAGTGCCACCAGCTGTTTATGAAGCAGCTGATGTTCATCGTGAGGGTAGTGGATAAAAGCATAAATCCCACATACTGCAGTTTAATCCTATATAATGCATATGATGCACCTGAAATGTTATAGTTCATCCTCTGTAACATTTTTTTTAATTATTTGCTTTTACTTATAGGTGTTTATTTAGAATCCTTTCATAGCAAGCTATACTTAATGGGTGAGCTATATTCATACCCATGTAAACATTAGTACAAAAACAGGAGCCCAAGGCCACACAACTTGAACTTGCTTTAGGGGACTAATTTGAGATAATGACTCTGGATAGGATCTCCTTGATCTAATGCCACTTTTGAACACTATACAACACAACTGACAGATATCACAAACTGTCGGTGGCATTTATCGACAGGAAGGTGAATTTAAAATAATACCAGCTTTATCCTTTAATTCCTGCCTTCAGGAGGTGTTAGCTGAAGAGTCATCAGCTGTAATAAATATATAGTGCCTGTGAGGTTTTTTTTGCTGTCAAATAGAAATCTCTGCCTCTCTTAAATGTTAAAGTCATTAACTACTCAACCACTATTCATTTATCTGGTGAAAGGATTTCATAAGATCATGGTTTAGAAAGCTCCCAGAGGAAACCCCCCCCAAAGGAAACAGTCTAAGAATGACAGCAGTAGGTTGTATTCTGCTCTAAATTTCCCTCAGGTTAATCAATCTGCAGAGCTTTCTGCTACACTTAGAGGCGAGCTGTTCTAACACTGCAATGTGCCTTGCTTTGAGTTGTAGGTTTGTCCTCTGCGTTGAGTCCGGGGTAGGATGCTCGGTGGTTTTATATGACCATGCTTGCTCTGGCATTTGTATCACACTCCCAGAGGGCGAAAATATCCTACCAAGCACGCTTTTGCTGCCCCTCACATTCATCTGAAGACTGAATCAGGGATGATGCCGGCTGTGTTCTTATCCAACAATATGACTCTACACTCGCATTCAATCAATGTCACAGGCTTTGCTGTGATCAGAGAGTGACATGACAGCACATTTGTCCGACATAAAAATGTGCACCCTGCTGTATTATGCTGAGTTGGGTACATTTTTGGGCCACTGGCATGCAGATTTGAGTTAGTTTTCTTTTTCTGATAAATAATACACTAGATTAAAGAAAACATTGGGGTCAAGGTCTATAAAGGGAGAGAATAACAGTTGTTTGAGTTGAGCAAGAAGACTCCATTTGATGTAGTACACTGAACTGGTATTTTAAAGCTATATAGGTGTTAATTAATAGTCTGCCAGCTCAGTTACATCTAAGAATTAAATGAAACCCAACAGTCTTACTAGGGACTCTTGTGGACAGATGTTAATTAAATACATCTCCAGTGGTATATATTCCAACATAGCATACTGTCTTTCCATATTATCTGTGATGAAGAGTATTTTCCACCACAGGCAGGGGCTGGTGATGAATCAGTTGTGATGACATCTTAACAGTGAGTCATCAAAACAAACCAGCCAAATGAATTAGATGTACCTTGTCAAGCGGCTGACTCTTGAAAAGAGAGCACCCTTTTGACAGCAATTCAATTGCTCGCGCTGCGGTAAAAACACAGTGCACACACCACAAACAAAATGTGTACATCATTAACATTTCGACTGACCTTTTTCTGTGTCAAAATACACCCGGCGTTGTCAAATAGCACCACAAACACACACATACGGACACACAAACACCAGCAAATACCACCAGTGCTTGTATTAGAATCAAGTATAAAAGGCTTCACTTCAGGGAACCAGAGTTATGACAGGCACTTTTGCTTATTTTCCCCAGCTGACAGTTTCATTTTATCTACAGTACATCACATCAGACACACTCCAATGATTATAGGGCCATCTTGTGGTGCTGAGAGGCAATAAAGCCAGTTCAAAAGCACCTCTGTGCTGTATGATAAAGTCTTAAAAATTAAATCAAAGAGTGTGTTTTTTTAATAATGATCATATGAGGAGCCAAAGTAATGGAGGCTGCTCAAGGTTAAGTATACATTTCATGGTGAACACACAAGCTTTGACATATCTAATGTGTGATATATGTCATCTCCACTTCCTTACAGGCAGTTCATATTTTTAGATTAAGTTGTGTGATCTTCTCAACACCTTCATTCTAGCCTTTCCACCCTCTTACTAAATAGTCCCATCATATGATTTCCTTTAAAGGAAATTTTTAATAGAAAGACATTAGCTCCGGTTTTTCTAGCTTTAACATAGTCACTTACATGACAATAATAATCCACTTTTATTCACAAATGCGTTTTGGTTGATATAATCTCCTTCACCTGAGCTCCAGGGCTGCTGTGAATCTTACAAGTTATAACAACCCTAAAGTTTAATACAGCTGCACTGAGACAACAATATCTGCTATAAATTAAATTAAATTATGTTTATAACTGAAACTATTCTGGGTGTCACTTGAAAGAGTTTGAGTCATATAAGGGTGGAATATAAACATGTGATTCAAACAATGAGAGTAGTTTTTTTTTTAAATTAATAAGCTTATGCAAAAGTTAAATCATACCTCCATAGGTAGTTTTAAACTTCATTAAGAGAGATTTGTGAAAGATAAAAAGAAACTAAATGAATGCAAGTCCCTGAGACACTTACAGCTAAACCAGTTGCCTTGCTAAAATACATATTATGAAAGGAGAAAAACTTTTTTTTTGCACTTTCATCATATTGAAAACTCCCGATAGTAATTATTTTGCAGAAATGAAACTATCTCACTCACTCTCAATATTATACAAACTGTGTCCTTGGATCAGTTGCTGTGGCACTAGCCATATATATCTCTAATGTTATTATAATTTAGGTTTAATATTATTAGCAAAATGCAGCTATCTGACACATAGTTAACCCAGGGCTTATATTGTCCCTGGGGGTTAGGGGCCCCTTGTCAGCGGTCTGCTTGGCCCAGTGAGGTTTTGTTATGCCTATGTCCAAAGACAAATAGGAGCTCTATTGTTGCACGTTAGGCCCATGGAACTACATATAGTTCTTCGGCTTTGAATAGAGGATAGACCAAAGAAATGCTTGTGAAGGTGCGTTTCATTAAAAGACAAACCAACAGTAAACTGTGGTCTAAGATACTGGAACAGAGGCCATAACCTGACGCTGGGCGGGACTTGGGCTTTCACTGAAGTGTTACTGAAGCCATTCTCCTCTAGTTCACAAAGTGGGGTCAGGGGCCCCCTTCAGGTCTTTGAAGGCGTCTTGGGAGAAACTCCACGAAACATTACTGGGTTTGCTTTGCGCGGCAAACAATGAGACTTTTTTTACTGTATAGATACCTAGTTGTCGAATTGGGGCTAAACTTTGCCTTTTACTCTGCCAGCGCTGCGTTTCGCTGCGGTTACTGTCGTTTTGTGCTCAGCTGTGGCTGGCCGGAGCCTCCCTGGCAAGCATCATCCCCCTCAGTCAGTCTGACCGCCCACAGTACTGGGGGGGTGGGGAGGGGGGGGAGAAAGTGCTGCTTTGTGAATGACGGGAGAGGCGGAGGACAGAAAACAAACTTTAGCAATAATATTTCCGACTGGGAGCGATTCTGCATTCACTCGAGAAGTTTGGGCTGCCAAACAAGCGATATCTGGCCGAAGAGGGGCGAGAAAAATCTGTAAGTCGCGGCGCTTTTTAGGACCTTGTGTGGCACTGATAGAAAGCAGATTGACAGCCTTTTTTCGACGGAAAGATGCATGCATAGCAGCCTAACCGTGACCGGAATAACTGCAGTGTGAGATGGGAGATAATTTGGGGGAAGAATTTAACTCCACAGGCGTCCCCCCCCCCAAAAGAGTGACTGTCGTGCAATCTAATGCAGCCTATTTAACACATATTTAAAAGCTAACGTTAAATACTGTGAAGATTTAGGTTTAGATTGATTTTGAGATGGGATTAGCAAATTCCCATGTGCCTATCTAAATCCTGGAAAATGATACTGCTCTAATATAGTTTAAACTATGCGGTCATTTAGTTGCTTAACCCTGTTTATTCACTTGTGTGGCATTTCACCGTTTCATGCAAAGTTTCCTTCTGCTTTCCACTGCGTTTCGCAACAATTCATGACTCATTCAGAAGACGTGCATTCCCAATGTCAGCATGAACAAAAAATACACTCATAGAGGACTCATTCATGATAGTATGAGGTTTCTTTTCAAGTGGTAAACAACTGTGAAATGTCATTCATGCTTTTTTGTTGAAATCACAGTATTACTTGCATTTAGAGAATCACCATATTAATGCTTTTTAACTAACTATATTTCACTGAGGCATGCAACTGGTGTTTTTTTTCTTTGCAGAAGTGTCCCTGCTGTTTCAGTGAAGCTGTAAATCATGGTGGTCGGTCGGGCCTGTGTTGCCTGGCTCTGCCTGGTGGTGGTAGTCAGTGGTGACCCCTGCCTCATCATCAGCGAGATCAATGCAGACAACCCAAGACTGGACACCACTGAGTTTGTGGAGTTGTATCACACCAGTGGACAGCGGGCCGCACTGGACGGGTACACCCTTGTGTTCTATAATGGAAATGGAAATATAGCCTACAAGGTGCTGGACCTCAAGGGCCAAAGCACGGATGACAGAGGTTTCTTCCTGGTGGGCTCGGTGGACATGCTGCCTAAACCGGCCATCCTCCTGCCGCCAAACACGGTCCAGAACGGCCCAGACGCCATCGTCCTCTACCACACATCTGCTGCTCGCTATAGTGAAAAGATGAATGTCACGGCTGTTGGGTTAGTGGACGCCGTCGTCTACATGACTCGCCGTACTGGAGGTGCAGAGTTCCTTGCTGAAATTCTGACACCTGGGGAACCGGCCTTTGTTGAGGATGAAACGGCGCTGGAGGGGGACGAATCAATCGAAAGGTGCCTGTTGTCTGAAGATCGGTGGGGCTTTCAGGTGTCCTCACCCTCCCCAGGCCAGCGAAACAACTGCACCCCGCCTGCTGCCCCGTCAACCATTCCTTTAATTACTGAGCTGAAGCTAGGCGGAGGGCAGGTGGATGGGTTGGTGGAGCTGACGGAGGCTCCAGCTGCAGGTCCTCTGGTCCTGGTTGTGTGGGATGGGAAAACAGACAGGGTCAGTGTGAGTGTGAGTGTGGATGTGGACACCTCGAGGAACGGATTGATCTCTGTGACCATAGACAAGAACTACATGAAAGGTCAGTATACTGATCCAGTGGTTTTCATTCTAGGTTTCTTTATCTTGGTTTCTTTTGCTTTTTAGGTTTCACATGTGTAAACTGAAGAGAGCTTAAGCATGAGCTGGTCATTTTTCATTCATTCGTGCATTTGTTTCTATGTAAAATCTTTGTCCTTCTTATGGTTCCTTTTCAGGAGATGAGTCTGGGGCAGTGGCCGTTTACAGTGGAAAAGCTACAGACTTCCCCATGGGTAGTCCACTGAGCCAGATACAGCCTCTAGATGCATTTGTGTATGCCGGACCTGGAAACAAGCCTAGTGCCAACCTCACAGAGACTCTCATCCCAGGCAGGCAGCCGTACCAGCTGAGCAACAGGCAAGACTTTTTGCTAGTTTAGTGTTTTCTGCAGAAATAAAACCACCGAAACTAACTGAAGTATAAGTGTTCAAAGGAATTATTTCTAGCATTGTGGTGTTACTCATGAGTTTTATGTTTTGCCTGTCAGCAATATTCTGGTGTTATTTTTGACTCAGGAGTTTCAAGTGTTGTGCAACGTGAGTGTGCGTCACTTAATGGAGGGGAGAGGGTCAGCTTGTGACCACTGTTCCTATTTTCTTTGCTGTGCGGTTACACTGGCGCTTTAGTCAGAAGTGGCCTTTCACTCACGCTGATATTTTGCATATAAATTTATCCACTGCATTTAATTAACACCTCCCTGATAAAAATATGAGTTTGTGAAGCTGTAGTGCAATGATGCTCTGAGCAAAATGCAAATGTCAGTGTGTATGCTGAAGATTTGCAAATGTCTGGTTTACTGTGTATGTGGAAATTCTGACCTAGAAGGCAGCCAAAGCTATTACAGTTTATTTTCTGGGCACCATGGATAGTTCCATATTACAATCCTTACAGTTGTAATGACATTTTACTAAAAGCCAAAAATTTCAACCTGCTGCTGGCACCAGCTGATGGACTAAAGCCACGCAAAAACTGCAATTAGAATTTGTTCAAGGTTTTTATCATTTGATATCATCAAGAGTCATTCATGTCATTCAACATTACCTGAATGTAATTTTATAGTCCTTCAAAATAAGTACGATCTTGTGCCTGTCATTTCTTAATGATTTCATTATTTTGTCAGTTTGAGAGAGGGCGGCTTCTATCTTAGTCGCTGTGGTGTGGCTACCTGGGCCAGAGACCCTGGCATCTTCTGGGAGGCTCCACAAACACCTGGGCTGCCCAACCAGTGCCCCTGGCCAAAAATCTGCCCTCACAGCAATGGTAAGTGTTTCAAATGCTTTCAAGATGTGTATGTATGTGTATTAACCACATGGAAAATGTTAAAATATTATATAAGAGGCTTAACTTCATTTCTGTCCAGCATTGAACACCGCTTGCCACTGTGTCTACAAATGCAAAAAAGATCTGGAAAACACCACTGCCTTCTCTGGAACACTTCACATTTAGATGGACTGAGGCAAAGTACCTGTAACTGACCTGTGGTCTCACCAGTCAAAATCTGAGATTGGGTTTGGAAATGGACCCTGCATCCTCTTGGCTAAGGAGAAGAGGGAGTATCCGGCTTGTAATCGGCGCACAGTTCAAAAGCCAACATGTGTGATGGTAGCGGGGTGCATCAGAGCACATGGCCCCATTAATTCTGAACAATATATAGCCTGCAGGTTTTGAGCATCATATAAATCCAAACTAACAACACCTTTTTCAGGTGAAGGCCTTGCTTATTCCAGTAAGACATCACCAAAACACATTTTGCAGGTATTCCAACAATAAGCCTCCAGGTACTAAACTGCCTGGGCTGCAGTCCACACCTGTCACCCAACACAAACATTTGGTGCATTATGAAACAGTAACATGACAAACAAAACAAGGCTGGATTTTTGAAAATTATCATCCATGAGTCATAAATAGTAGAACAGACAGGTGTGATTGTATTTTTGAGACAAAACACTTGTTGTCTAAAAGTAAGAAGCGCAGCTGGGTAAAGCTGCTCACCCACAGTTTACTGCAAAGATTTTTTGGTGCCTTGGTGTGTGGTATTGTGAGGATTTGTTAAATCTCTTTATGTGACGAGTCGTCACATGCACAGTCACATCAAGCACGACCGGCAGGAGGAATATCACTTAGGAGCTTCGACTTAATGTCTTTGTTTCTCTTACTCACAGATGTGAGTTCAGCAGGGAGATATGTTGGCATAATAAAAAGCACCCAATGAGTGTGCGTGGGAAAATTTGGGTGAGTTATTTGCAGGGAAGGACCGTTGTTGATTGTTGAACCCTTGGCACATGCGACATAAGGAGCTACATGCATAGACGTGCAAGCAAGGGTGCTTTCAAATTAATTTTTTTTTTTCATCTCGCCGAAGGAATTTTCCCAAAGAGACAATTAATTTTGTTATTCAGAATCTGCAAGCTAAAAAAATGCAGACAATATGCTGCTAGAGTTGCTAGTGACCAAAAATTGATACAAATAAAGTTGTAAACCGCATATCTCACAGGAGCAAAATATGTTGTGTCGTTTAGATAACTTGAGATGAAATAAGATTTTTTTCTGGAGTGAAAGCTCAGGAGTAGCTAATAAAAAGGAACATGTGGCAAGATTGTTTTCTCATCTGAACCTCAAAATCTTTATAATGTGCAAGAAGACTTTGTGATAAGACATTGTTAGTTAAGTTCAGCTTCTAAATGGGATTCTTGAGTCTATCTGCCTCAATCATTTCTGAATCTGATGTTTATTAATGCCGGCATGAGCCTTAGTCTTTATGCGTGTTTTTGCAGCAGGGTTGATTTTTTTTTTTTTTTTTTTTTTTTTTTTTTTTTTTTTTTTGTTTTTTTTTTTTTTTTTTTTTTTTTTTTTTTTTTTTTTTTTTTTTTTTTTTTTTTTTTTTTTTTTTTTTTTTT
>VUQI01027873.1:10169-47633 GCA_015106735.1 Paratilapia polleni
TTGGTATTATATTTTTTTTTTTTTTTTTTTTTTCATAGCTTATGGCTGACGGCTTTTATTTCTCCAATTATGGCCTCAGTCACACAGGCCTAGAGACCGGTAATGTAATGGTAATGCTACACTCACACTAGGGAAAACAGTGGTTGGAGACCGTGGCACGACTAAAATTATTATGACCGTGTGCAATGAACTTGCAATCTTGTTGACTCTGAAATGGTTGCTTCAAAGCCAGGAACCAGGACTGCGACTACTCACAGTTAGTTGCCATCTTCAAAGCGACTTTGGTGCGTCAAGCAACGATAAAATGGCAAAAAAAACAGAGCCATTCTAATATCAGTCTGCTATCAGTTTGTGACTGAATGGGGTCAAGTTGGCAATTACATGCAAACTGTTTGCGGCAATACAGCGATTAACTGTGATAAATCAGCAAAATCTGTTACCATCTGTTGCAAATGTGTTGCTGTATACATACACAGAAATTCACATTAACTACTTCCATTCAGAATACAGCAAGAACCTCATAGAACTGAAACAAAAATTAAAAAATCCCTCCACCAATAGTGACATAGCAGCAACCTTGCCAGGATAAAACCAGTTGGTAACCAGATGAGTCGAGTCCTCTACTGCAAAGAGACGTGTTGCAGATGAGTTGTGCTCTAAGATGCAGACTGACTCAGATTGATTGCAATGTGTTGGTAATCTGTCTGCATTTATACATTAGACAGCGATTATTTGCAAACCTTTGCCAATCTGTCTGAGAGTGATTGCAGTCAGTCTGAGTTGGACCATGACTGTCTGGAGACAGGTTGCCTCCCGCCAGGTGACCTGTGCAATTGCCTTGTGATCGAAAGTGGTCACTTCAACTTCAACTACTTGCAATAGGCTGTTGAATGCGGAAAAAAAAATCAATTCAATCACCAGGCAACCACCGATTAGGTTGCTGTCCTATTTTTACTCTAGTGTAACTGAACCATGAGGCAACCACTTTTCCAAAAAATAATGTACTCTTCTGAAGCTTGGGTGTACATCTGGCAACATTTCAGTGCAAAGAAATACTGAATTTCTGTGCCTATTTGATACTACAGGTGCCAAAGTTCAGTTTAATTGTGTCTATAACACTGGACTGAATAAGATTTTTTTAAGATATTACTGGTTTTTCTGTGCCATAAAATCTGACACCAAGTGAAAGGTGGTCATAACTCCATGTCTAAAATATACACATTTTAAATGCTATGGAAACACAGTTATATGTATCCACATCATAAAAATCCTTCCTTTCTTGACTGAATTTAGAAAATTTGTAAGCTAAATGGAATAACAAACTGATCACTGGGTACACAGCCCAACCAGACATTTGTCCCTGACAGTGTGGAAAGCCAAATACTCAGTTGTTGGAGAGTTGGGTGGAGTGAATGGATGCCCCTCCTTCCCTTCCTATACCCGGCTCAACTGTTAGCATTCCACCCAGCAACCTGAGCCGCTCTCCTCTGAGCGGGCTCATATTACAGCTCTAGCCCATTAGCTGGCAACCATTTATTAAAAACAGATTTCAGAAGCCCTGCTGCCCATGGCATGCACTCTCTACAAATCAGAGTGCAGAAATGCACCCCACTCTTGACACTGAGTATCCACTACACTTCCAACTTTCAGTTTATCTGTGCAGCATGAGCTTACATCCATGACAAGACTGGGAGAAGCTGTCGACAAACACTGTACACCAGCTACACACTCAATCTGCAGTGGAAAAACAGACACGCATTGAAACATGCATTTCCACTTACCTTCGACCACGTCCCTTTTGTAGTCGCTGTCATTGTCGCTGTCTGTGGGTCGGTAGTAAATGTAGAAGCCTTGGATTGGAGTGTTGTTGTTACTGGAGGGACTATACTGGATGGGGATGGAAAAAAGATTATGTTGGACTTCAGCAATCTGGTGGGCAATTATCATACAAAGAGAGGAAATTTTCCAGCACCTAATAGCAGGCCTTGTTATCAGCAGATGTACAAGACTGCAAGCTAGATTGTGATTGCGCTGTCTGTCTGAAGTTCAGGAAATAATGAGGGTGTCTGAGGTTAAGTAAATGTGGGGAAATATCTACATCCATCTGCAACCCAAACTGTTGTAAGGGAGAAACAGCTTTGAAAACAGCAGAATCAAAACACGCAGGGATACGGCCTCCCTTTTTCTGTTGGAGCAGAGCTCGTATCAGCACAGTTGCTCGGTTAAAGGTCTGATTGGCTGCAAAAGAACCACCGTCATTTCAAACACAGGTGAGCCACCTGGAAAAGAGACTTCATCAGCCAAACATTTCCACTGGCTGGATGCATGTGTGCTTAACTTTGGAAAAAAAATTATGAGAGAGATATGGCACTTAAAGAATCCTAAATAGAAATCAACAGCCAAACTGGAGAACATACATGTGTGCATGCACACAGCAGAGGTTCACGATAATTTCACCTGTGTTGTGGCTGACATAATTCTTCACTCATTATCATAGAACAGATGTAGGTAAGGGTACTTACTGTTTTTCTTGGCCCATACCCATAACATGAATTTCCATAGCATTTGTTCAGTGGGTTCAGCCAGAGATGCTGATCTTGTCAGCACCCTGGATTTAGGCGTAAATAAATCCATAATGGCGTGAAACTTTGCATACATGTATGACTTGTTGGGAAAGAAAGTCAACAAACTTTTTAAGCAGTTTTCATCAGGTTTGACTTAAGTTCTGGTGACCACTGAAATAAAAGTTACGGCTCCCTCCCCATTCATTTAGATGGGGGCTTTAAAACTCCAGCCCAAATAACTGATCAGAGCCATTGCCATAAAGGGTGCTGAGAGTTTTAACACTTCTAGAACTAGAAGAACTTTGACTTTAGTGTTTCATTTTTATATTGACTTGCTTCCATTTTAATAATTTAATATTTGTGGCTGTGAAATCACTGTTTGAACAAAAGAGAGAGGGCAGGATTTTTGGACATATGCACAGAAAGGACATCAACAAGGACAATAACCAAAATGGCGAGAAACACAAGTAGCCTTACAATCAATCAGGGTATAAAAAAGATGTTAAATGTTGATAAAAATCATTGCACGGGAATACCGTGTGTACACAATTACTGTAGATACAGCAGGTCAAAAGTTTGCAATAATCAGTCTAAAAATCAATGGTAATTACTGGACAGCTTGCCTTTGTTTTCCCTACTAAATACATTTTTATTTAGACTGCTTCTGTTGCGTGTTGCTACTGTTTCCATGATCTACTACTCACAGTCCAGCGCAGCATGATCTGGGTGTCACTGATGGCATCCGTTGATGAGATATGAGGTCCGACCACTGGACGGTCTGTCTTACGAGGGCTGGTTTGTGGCACCTGGTAGGGCTTCGAGGGAATGCTGTGAGGACTCTCACCGTACATGTTCATGGCTACTACTCGAAACTTATAGATGGAACCTGAGAGAGGAATACAACGAGAGCAGCAGTGTTATGGCACAGTGGTGCTAAGCAATAACTGAATTATATCCCGTGACTTTGTGACATCTATCTTTAGATAGATGGGGGAGTGGGAGGTGGACAACAAAACAGGGAGTTTGAAATTGAAAGAATAATGTTGGACTGCTTAAGCAAGCACCTCTCATATGATGCTGTTATCTTGTGTATTGGGACTGAAAGGACAAAAAACAGCTGGTGGTACGACGTGCAAAATGTCCTTAAAGGTTGTGCACAATGAAATAAACTCATAATTCTTGTTGCTGTTGATATGTGATAATGACATGATCTGTTTTATCCAGTTTATCAAGTTAAAGAACTCCTCATTGCTTTGACCATCGCAAAAAATTGGATTTGTTTCCCTTATTCATCATTCTCATTTATTTTATTCTATTTTAAGTCTCACCAGTACTTCTTCTATTGTTTACAATTATTGTAACAAAGCTGCAGACTGACAGCATCAAGTGATGTTTAAGATTTGCACTATTTTTCTAATTTCTTTACAAAAAGAAGGATCAGAACACTCTCATCTGGACAGATGAATCATTTTCTGCTTCACTGGACTGCACAGGAGAGTTGTGAACGATGTGCAAACTCACCGGGTTCCAGATTCCGAACCTCCACAGACAGCTTCAGAGGTGAGATGTTATCCGCAGCCACAACCCACTCCGCGCTGCGGCCGCGTCTGTACTCCACACGGAAAGCTGTGATCGGAGAGCCGCCATTGGCTCTCGGGATCCAGGTGACATATGCTGAACTTTCAGTCGCCATCGAGATGGTTGGGCGATCAGGAGCCTCTGGTACTGGTGAAAGGAACAAATAAGAGATAAACTTTAGATTTAACTGACAACCATCATCATTGCATATGAATTCATGCAAACATGACCACAGGAAAAGAAAAAAGAAAAGAATACACATCACAGGGAAGCCACAGAGGGATGTATACTTACTGCCTGGGCTCTTAGTCACAGAGTTAGAGAAGGCAGGAGAGAGTAAGACAGAAAGAAAAGAGGGTTAGTGAAAAGATTAATGTCAGTCTCAGCAAAGTAGGCCTGCTCTTGATGCGAGTAAATCAGATGTGCGTACACAGATATACACACTCATATCTGACCCTAAAGCTGTGTGCAATCTCACAGCATCTCTCTTCCAAAGAGTCATTACAGGGTGTCAACTATCATCTGACTGTTTGTACTCTGAGGCACAAAGAAACAAAGCAGACCACATCTAAACATTAAGCTCTGCGATCTGTTCAACACAGTCTGGTCGTGAACTCCACAGTAACTATCTACATGACAGAAAGCCCCATAATTTTCCCCAGAAACATCCCACAATCATTGTCTGCACAGAGTCCAGCAGCTGCAGCAACAACGCAGGGCCTTTCAGACAGTCGGTGATTGTGTCGGCACCAACCTCTGTCATGTATGATGACTCCAAAGTGCGTGTTGGGGGTTTTGTCCTCTGGAGCTTTGGGTGGCATGGAGATGACGGGAGGCTTGGAGGGATTTTTGTTGGGGGAGGTGCTCTTCTCTGAGAGGAAGAAGAAAAGCTGGAGGTAAGAAAAACATCAGCACTTCCACCAGAGGACACGGAACAGCTTCTGCATGAAGTCAGTATTTTTCAAATTGTATACTTAGAACTTAGTTGTGTACCTGAAACATCTTGCAAAGTGGATTAAATTGTCTGTTGATTAAAAATAAAGCAATGATTTTGTAGTTTAGATTCTTCTAAACAGGGCTGCATAGTGAAGATACTGAAGTCAGGTCTCTGTAATTGTTTGTTTCTATTTGGTGACTTGTAAAGGTTGTAAAGGACTATATATTTTTATGCATTTCTTCTAGGCAAAAAAGTATATGGAGTTAGTATTTCTCCACCAGACTTTTACTCCTAGGAGGAGGCTTTGAAACCATGTATCTTACAGAAGATACAATTAAACAGTTTAGACCAAAAAAAAAAAGCGCATTGCTTTTTTTCTTGTTCTGGTGGAGTTTGGAACCACATCTGGCTGGGCATAGGAGCCCAGAGGTTGGCATTTTGATGGTCCTGGACCATTTTGTAAATGAACCACCCCTGAGATATAATCATATCTGTGGTTTTGGCAGTATCCGTGGTTTTGCATATTTGTGACCAGGGAACATTTTGTAACCCTGTTGTGGTAAAGCACTATTGTTATTGTGTTGGAATATTTGTGGTCATTCTTCTTTTATTTGTCTCAAAACAGACAAAAAACACACTCACGCTCGTTTACTATGACTGACACCAATCATTATGATTGTGTTTACGAATGTAACTGGGCGATTTGTTGGAATATGTCAATTAAAGCAATAAACACAGTAAATGGCTGCATATAATAATATAAATTCATCTATTGTCTCCTTTGGTCCACAGATAACGTAACATAATTTTGTCTTCATTCTGTGCTAAAGCAAAAAAATACGTTGTTTCCCCTTGTATAAATCACAAACATAATGTTATTCAGAAGGTTTCCTCAAACAAATATAGCTGCAAAAAAAAACTGCAGTAAATTTTCCAATAAATGGAAAATTCAGTGTTCAGTTTGCTTATTTTGCTGTCCTCAGGAGACTGCTATCAGTGGAGAAAAAGATGTTGTTGATGTTTCTGCTTCTTCTCTGATAGATCTCGTCTTAACGTCTGCTGAATGTCAGTTCAAAATGTCCAGAAATAAGCAGACACTCCTTAACCCAGAGGAGCTGACAGCAAAACCCGACATTTACTGTTGATTTTTGTAGCTACGGTGGAAACTAGGGCGAAGTTTTTCTCTTCCAGTAGTCAGTTATTCCCAGGAATATTACAAGAAACACTTAATCACCTAATATATACAGGAAATAAAGTATTTAAACAGTGTTTGAGTGTTTTTTCATTATAAGCCAGTGGTTGGACTGACCCTTGCCCGTGCGGAAGGTGAGCATGGCTGGCTGACCCTCGCCTGCTAAATTTCGAGCCACCATCAGCACCTCATAGAGACTGGAGGACTCCAGTTCTGACAGCCGCAGGGTCTTCTCACTGCCAGGGACACGGACCGTGTGCCAACTTCCCACCACTGTTCCCATTTCATCAACCTGACACACAGACACATACAACAGCATGACTAAAAATGACAGAGACAGTTAATAATCCTTTGCATTTAGTCTCAGTTTAGTTTAGGAGCCTGAGTAGCCTCAGTAACAATGGCTGTGATTTACACAGGTGTTACACAATCACATTTTCCAACTCCAGCAAAACTGGATCCTGCTGCCAACAAAGTTTTAACTAGTACTGCTGCAGTTTTATAGTCAGAGTGAGATGATTACTGAAGCAAACACTGGATTTTAGAGGGAAAATGGCAAACCTTTGGTTCAGTCCAGGTCTTATGTTCTTTATTCAATTCTATGTCTCATATTCCCATTAGTTTAGGCAAAGAACTTCAGAAAAAGTCTTTCATACATAATTTTTCCTTACCTTACGGTATTTAACAAAATAGGCATTGATGGGACTGCCTCCATCACGCCCCGCCTTCCACTCCAGGTCGTACACATCAGGCTTGTGAGTCTGAGGTGGGCTGATGATGATGGGCGCCTCCGGAGTAGGACGGTCACCGCTCCTATCAGCCGGCAGGTTGACCGGGTCTCCTTCGTCTTCCGTGAGGAAAAGCTCGTGGCCCTCATCACTCTGTATCGGGTGGAGCGACGGTGAAGCCTCAGGCAGCGCACCAGCAGTGGAACCCAACGGTGGATCTATCAGTGAGAAACATCAGAGATTATTAAAGTGGGACTGAGGTTGTGAAGATACAGTCACAGACATAAAGATCAGTCAGATACATAACAGAGTACAGTAAGAAAGTTTATGCAGGTCAAAATGTCAAGTTCAGCTGCTATCCCAGTAGATAACCTGATCTCCAGGCCACATCAGCTTTGTCTCAGCTGATACCCTTTTACACATCCATTTGGCAAATCTCACCTAGGGTACGCTATTTAAATTGCTTTAGCCTGCCCACAGTTGCTGCACATCTAAAAGCTGCTTTTCGACCCACCTCCACAACAGCTCATCCTTTCAGTGCTATGTTGAGTTAATCAATGTCATGTCTGTTGTCAGTGATGCCTGCTTTGTTCTGTACGGGGGGTCTTGTCGTCGCCCTCCTGAACATGAACATAAGTCATACCACCAAATATAAATCACTTCAGATGGAAATGCCTATCTTCTATAATCGTCCTGACTGAAGTGCCTAGAAACAAAGTAAGCATGTCTAGATATTCAGAGCAAATATCTTTGGTGTAACATTCTCAAAATGTAATTGTCTTTGTAAAGACTGACACAAAGAGAAAGACTTTAGGCAGAAAATCAGACTTTGGAAAACCATGTAGTTATTGGCATTATGCAAACAAAACATGCTACTTTATGGAAATCACAAACAATTAGAATTAGTTAAACATAATAATTCTACTTGCCAGTATAACTTTCTTATTGTGAATGTCCAGTTTTTTTCATTAAAACCCTGGATCTTTGTTCAGTTTTGTACACTGTGGTGGAGGAGAAAACACCATGAAAAGCTGAAAGCTGACTAACATAGTGGCCCTGCCTGTGCACAAATGACAACAATTGCTGGAAAGTTTTACATTTGGAACACGCACTTCTGCAGCACTACATCAAATCACACTTTGTGTTTTTTCATTAAATCTTTGCCAGAGCCAGAGTAGTCCACCTGGGCAAATCATGCAAGCTGGGAGCCTTATTATGGCTGACACTGGCTTGGCAAAGTCCAGGTGGAATTTTATTTTTTTTTTATAGACATTTGGAAGACACTTGCCCACAAAAGCTGGGATTGCCTGACTTTGAGTCACATCGCTGAGGTCAAACAGAGTCACAACTGAATATTAAAAAACAAAACAAGCGAATAAAGAGGTAAACACAGCAAAGGCCTGCCAGAGGCACACACACTGCAGGGTCCTGGGTCCAGTTTCAGGCTGTTTTTGGTGTATGCGGCACTGGTTCACTTTGTAAAACAAACAGGCCTGAAGCTGGTAACACTAGACCTGATCCTGGGACTGTAGCCAGCTGCCACACATTCCACACACCAACCATTAAAATACCGGAGAGAATCAGACCTCAGCACTACATCCAGCCCTCCACACTTTCCTGCTCATTCCCTCCCTCAGCCCTACAACACTCTCACCTCTCCACAGCTCTGACTCATAGCCTAACCACAGCCAGGGTTCCTACTCTGACACAGTGAGAGAGGAGGAGGCGATTAAGGACAAGGCGACCTCACCATTCTGATGGAGAGGAGGGGTATATTATAAATGCTACTAAACCTGGACAAAGACGCATTGCCAGGTCCTTCCCAGAAAAAGGTCAGTCCATTAGAGAAAAGCACCTGGGAGTGAATGTGATAAATCTTGAAGGATTAAGCACAATGGCAAGACCCTGGAAAGAGCCTGTTGGAGGATCTGTGGGTACCTCCTTTCTGTGAAGAGAGATCCAACTAAGAACTGCTTTTTAAGTGTTTCTACTCTGCTTGTTTCAGAAAATAGTATTTAAAAGAGACTGATTGATCTTCTGTCACTTGACTGATAACCAACAAATAATGATTTTAGTGGTTGCTGAGAGGTTGCTAACTTTGTAATTTAGGAGCAGCTGAGTAGGTTGTGTGTTAACAGGAAAGATGTTGAAAAAACAGACAATAGCATGACAGAATAATACACATCCCCCCTGTGGCACATCCCCGTAGGCAGGTGAAAGCAGGGTGCTGTCAAATCAAACTTATTTCAGATTGCCCTCTTTGATGAGTTATAATAACAGACTATACAAATCAATGATACTGTTTAGTTTGAATGCAAAGGGCATTCAGTAAGCTCCCGTGCCTGGTACCTAAATAAACTGAACACAAACAGAGTGCTTGCCTCCTGCTTATCAGCCTGTTTTGTCTATAAATATAGTCTGCAGCAAAAGATATTAATTCTCATTCTTCTTCCTGTGGTTTGTGGAAGGGGAGCAAATGTTTTGGAGTGAACTGACCTGATGTTGATTTGTACTCCCTATGTACTGCATGTAGCTGCATTAATCAGTCTGCAGATAGAGGGGAGAGCTGAGGAATGGGGCCTTGCAGTAGAGCTGGGGGGAGAGGGAAGGCTTGGGGGAGACTGGAGGAGGAGGGGGATGGTTGTGATGTATTAATAAATAAAAGGTAGTTGTGTATGATGTTGACAGCTGGGTGGTCTGGTCCTCGTCATAACCCTCCACGACTACTCCTTACATTCCAGCGTCCGGGGGCTTATCCCCGACGGTGCGCACAAAGCTCACTCTCACGCTCAAGCTCAGTTCAAGGCTCAGGAGGAGGGCGGCCTTGGCCAAGCCTCCCCTGCCAGTCCTTAGAGAAACACACACATTCGCACTCACAAAGCAAGGACTCCCTGCAGATACTGTATGCACAGGCCCCACAGAGATCCCATCTGGTAAGATGCCTTAACCCTTTCCAACACTTCTGAATTTCTCTAACAATTTACAATGATGTGGAGTTTGTGGTATGTGGAACGTCTTCAGTCCTATGACTCCTCCATACGTAATGCAAATGCTGCAGGCAAAAAGTTTATGCAAGTTTTGGGGATACTGGCGGTAGAGATGTCTGCACTCTCTTGAATATAATGGGACCAGATGGCACTTGTCTTGTGCTGCTCAAAGCGCCAAAAATACTATATTTTTTCAGCAGCGATGTCTCTCTCCAGAAATCATGACCCAGTTACTGAAGAAATCCAGCCGATCTCTCAAAAACTGGACAGCTCACACCGAAACAATCTAGCTGCATAAAAATCACTAAAGGCCTGATGAAAAAAAATAGGTTTGATTCTGGGATTAACTGTCCTTTTAACCTAAGAGAGCAAAACAACCCTCAGTTGTGCCAAACCTATGAACCAAAAAGGCAATCCAGTACAATACAATATCCAATTTTTTTGTTGTTTGACAAAGATAACTTATCATACATACCTTTCTGAGTTGTAAGCATCCCAAATGACTGTGCTGAGCTAATCCCATTGTCCAGCAGACATTGATAAACTCCCTCATCCTGTGGTGTCACATGTGAAAGAACAAGTGAGGATCCAGAGATTTGAAAGCGATGTGAAGGGGTGATGGGGTCTGCATTGAACAGCCAGGTGATGTTTGGAGAAGGATTTCCTTGCGCTACACATGTAAAACGAGCAGAGGAGCCAGGAGAGATGAGCTGGTTGCCCAGGCCCTCAATAATAGAAACAGGCTCTGTGAAGGAGAGTGCGAAAGATTAAACATCTGCAGCAAACAGTCACCACTCAAACGCCTCTCTTCTTGTGTTTTCTTACCAAGAACATTCACAGTATAGTTAGCGCTGATCACAGTCCCCTGCTCTGTCTCAACAGCGCAGGTGTAACTCCCTTCATCACTTCTCATCGCCTGGACAAAGGCCAGATTGTTGTGCTGTCGTTGGTGAGAAGGCCCCAGGGTGACCTCCTTGCCATTCTTAAACCACTTAGCTGCAGGTGCAGGACTACCAGACACGACACACTCCAAGGTCAGCGGCTGTGACTTTTCAATCGAAACAGTCTTTGGGATTGTGGGATAAACCATCTGCACTGAGGAGGAGGGGTCTGAATCTAAACAAAATAAATGAACCTTGTTAGTTGAGATAACAGCAGAGATGTAAGCACTTCTTAATCTTAAATTAAACAAAGTCCAACTTACGTTTGACGGACAGCTTAGTGCCATGAGACTGCATGACCGTCTCCCCGGTAACAGGGTTCACTGCACCACATTTATACATGCCCTGCTGCTGGGCTGAAACAGAGATAATCTGGAGGTTGCCAGACGGAAGTATTAAATAGTCATCTGAAAAGAGAAGGAAATGATTTAAATAATAGCGAGGCCACCTCACAGTAAACAGACAGTGTGTGCATCACACCTTAACAAAAGGGGACAAATGTATGAATTCCTTCATAATGGTGCACATTAGTTTATATTTTAAGACCGTGTGAAATTTTTGAGTAAATTCAGTAAATAAAGATGAAATGACCAAATGGAAACATCTATTTGGAGTCAAGTAAAGTTTGGTATCGCCAAACTTTTTTTTTTCTCCTTTTGATAACTGATATAGTATATATAGTTAGTATATAGTGTACTGCAGTTTTGCACTTTCTACATATCTCATGAATAAATAAAAATATCTCACAAATTTTGCCTGACATAAGTGGTATCTTTGAAAACTTGGAGATCTGCACTAGAATTTAACACTTTTTGACTTTTATGGATGAACAGCATAAACAATTATCGAGCCATCGTTCAAAATACAAAACAAAAACTGCATGTTTATCTGTGAGTTTCAAACATACCCGTTGAAGCTTCCACCCAATCCCCTCGTATCCTCAGTCTAGGCAGGGCTGGAGGAACGCTGCGTGGTAGAGGACACTCTATAAAAACAGTACTCCCATCCTGCACTGATAATGACCGCCGTCGGCCATCTTCATAGTTTGATATTTCTGCATGGATGGAAAAAAAAAAAGAGAAGATTCCCTTAGTTAAACTTCCTTTCAGTCCAGAATATCAGGCATTTATTATGTTCTGAGTATCCACACGGTCAACAGTGAAGATGATCAGCACTACTTGAGTTGAGCTGTTTGTGTTGGATCACTTGGTTTGTTTATTGTTGCAGTGAGTGATTCTACTCATGCATGATACAGTTCCAAATCAAGGTCAACCTCTTAGCATAGTGTCCAACAGCAAGAAGCATCACAGCAGGAACATAACACACTGCACACAGGAAAGCCCAAGGCTCATTAAGGATACCGGTCAAGAGGCATCTGGAAGGGTGCCCAAGTAAGAACTCCTACTGCTTCCTTCCCCTCCGCCACTCAGCAGCAGGCAGCTGAGGATAGGCATTCTTTCTAAGTGTTCAGCAATCACGAAATGGCCTTCCTTTTCTCAAGGCCACTTCCTCTCTTTCTTCACCACTATGCTTTGAAGTGAGTAGAAGCATGCACAGCACTGTAATTCTCTGCATCCGTACCTGCTATGGCCACATGCGCGTAGCGGCTGGCGATGGCAGGCCCGTGGTCTAAGCGTGCCACACACTGATAGACACCAGCATGGCTGGGCATAAGGGAGGAGACTGTGAGGGAGCCCCTGCCAAGCTCCACACCAGGCAGACTGTCCTGGTCCAGAGGAAGGCCTCTAAAGCGCCAGGAGACCACCGCTGATGGGGGACTTACAGAACACTGCAGACGGACAACAGAGCCTTGACTCTGAACCAAGGAGGCAGGTTCAGACCGGAAGGAGGGATATTGAGCTGATGAGAAGACAAGAGCAAAGAAAAACAGGTTCAGACATGTGAATTAGTAGATAGTAGGTTAGCCCAATTTGTAACTCAAATTACAATTGTTGCATTGTTTTTATAGCTGTTTTAATAAACCTGCACAACAGAGTCTCACTGACATATCTGGCTGGACAATATTAGCCTCTTGCACATATAATACTATCCTCATATATTGTGCAATATTTGCCGATGCATTTTTTTTTAGAGTACAAGGCAGGGAAAGATGTCTGTGATCATTTAGAAATCGTATAATCAGACAGCTTGCCCAGAACAACTTCCCCTTTTCAGTAGAACTTATTTTGCACACTAAAATTTCAGTGTTCATCCCCATTAAGCACAAACCATGTTTTTTTAAACTGAAGGAAAAAAAGAGTAATCAAAAGGTCCAAAATTATTACTATAACATCCAGCTGACACAGACAAATATTTGCCTTAATTATTAAATATGTGTATAGAATAGTGTTCTGTCTGTTTAATCTCCAACTCCTATGAAAAATATTCGCCTCTTCGGCTGCTAGAATTACTGCTTTCTTCACCTGCTTACCTGCAGACCGTATACAGTGTATTTATCAGTTTTGGTGCTAAAAACTGATGAAAGGAGCACAGAGCTGCAGAGGTGATCATCTTTTACATCTAAAAAAAACGTGCTCCTTTGTTAATAAATGTATGGCTTTGCATTATAAACAAGTAGTGCTATTTTTCACATAACAGAGTTGGACAACAACTTACATGAGCAGGTGATAAGCAAGGACTGGCTGAGACACAGCACAGTGGACAGGAGGACCCTTAGGCCACTGTTCATGATGCACTTTGACCCCTGCCAGTGGCCGTGTTGCCCAGTAAGTACTGTTCAGCAAACCTGCAACACACAAATGAGTGGAGAAACATGTCATACCACAGCTCTACAGAGAAACATGGCATCAGGTACATGAGCACAAGAGACGAGATGTAAATAAAGAGCAAAATAAGGAAGAGGAAATCAGAGGTGGGAAAAAATATTAGCTTCCCAATGAATCCTGCAGAACAATCCCTCTAGTCTTCACGACACATCCTTTTTACACACTCCTTGATCTCCACCTCCCACCCTGTCTTCTGACCCCTCTTCTCACCCACTTCAGTGTCTGTAGGAATGTCCAGTCTCTCTGCCTCCGTCTCGCCCACAAGGCTGCTGAGATCTCCTGCTAATGGAGTATCTGTGGAGAGACTGTCGCCTCACTCTTAATATCACTCTCTTGTCACACTGTGTTGCTTCCTCATAGGTTCACTGCAGCCTGAAGTGCAGGCCAGACACACACGGTGAGACAAGAGAAGAGCCAAAGAGAGAGACAGAAAAGGAGTGGAGGGCACGTAATTAGGAGCATTCCTCTATCCTTTTCAACCAGACCCCCCTCCAAATGTAGCACCTCCTCCTTTTTCTAAGAGTAATCCGGGCAAGCTTTGATCCCAGGTTCCTGGTTGGTAACCAGGGTTTGAGCCTGAGGCCGGAGGAACAATGGTTGTCCAGCTGTGATATTCACACTGGTGCTTCGGTGGCTCGCAGACATTCGCAGAAGGGCCAACCAAGGCTGAAGGGTGGGTCAAATTAAAAGCATGATGCCTGGGTGGGAGCAATGAAGCTCAACAGGTTTCTAACTCTCTTTCTCTAACTAAAACATTGTTTCATGTGCTTGACAATCAAGCAGGTCAATTTGGTTAGCCTCCTCTCAAGGCTGCTGTAGGGCCTGAAAAAGATCTGTTGATGCCAGTGAGTAACAGTGGGGCTAGAATGAATATTTATTTCTGTAGTCAATTAATCTGTTAATTACTTTGCCAAGATATAAACACGGGGATCTGAAGTGCTTAAATGTAATTACAGTAATGCTGTGTTTATAAAGAACACAATTACTAATGTACAACCTGTAATTAATGGGTCAAGCTTACACTAGGAGATTTCTGAGCACCCTACAGTGAGAAAGGATTATTGTACCAAACTACAACGAATGCAGCTTCATTTGTAAAAAGGTTAACTGATTTAATTTTAACTAGCCATGTTAAACACCAACAGCAACTGTGCATGACACCGTCATGAACAGCTGTGTAGCTGTGATCAAAGTGAAGGTCAAGTCTGAAGATAGGTGTGGTCTGACCCATGAGTAAAGGGAGCTGGAATTAGGGGGTCAAAGAAGCCCATGCCACTCTCACTTTATGCCCCTTTATCTGGTGTAAAAACATACATCTTCACCTCTATGGATAGTTTCTCCTTTCCAAACAACTGTACAAGGGGGTGAATTTTTTTATAGCTCATCCATCTGGATACCAATGTCCAGATGCCGATACTTAAGGTCTTAAGTTCAGGGAATGGAGACTTTAACTGACAGGCCAACACCAGGAACTGTAGCCGGCAGCTGTCTGCTAGGCCAAACCTATGCTAATTAAAGTCACAGAATTGGACCTCTCCACCGTGTTTGCGGCTTGTTGTATGGTACAACCCATCCAAGAAGTTTGTGCTGAAGTTTTGATGTTCACCAAGCTTGCTAACGTCAGCTGATAACTTAGAGCACCGCTTTCTTGTCTAAATATGGTCATTTCTGGCTCAAAAAAAGAACAGCAGACAAAGTTATCATTTTAAAGCTTCAAAATGCAGTGTCCGAGACCAATAGGTGACACCACTGTGGCCTTTATCTATATTTCATATATTCTCTTAGAAGAAACAAATGGTAAGTCAAACGATTTATTGTGCCAACACTGTGTAGGTGCATTGCTAATTAGTTAACATTGTGCACTTTTTAAGTCATTCTGAATGCTGGGGCTTTTTCCCCTCACTCAATGTATTCATTCTCACTCTCTTCATCTTGATCTCTCTCATTCTCTCTCAGAGGGCATCCTGAGAGGAGGAGGAGGATAGAAGAGCCAGGAAATAATAAACTCTTCCAGCTTCTGGCTCACGCCCCCTTCTCACCCAGAGGTCAAAGGTCATAGAAGAGCAGAGAGAGAGGACGAACCAGCGGGTGTCTGGTGGCCCTGGAACAGCCCCCAGAGGTCACCTCCAGCTGTGTCCGTTTCAATCACGCACGCGCACACACACACACACACACACACACACACACACACACTAAACAAAGCAAGTGTAAAAGTGCCTAAACGAAACTTCAGAAGCTGGTAAAAACAATCATGCTGCTTTCTCAAAACTTAACATGGTTAACTTCAGGTTAGTTCTGATTGATCCCTCTTGCCTATGAGCAATAATCTATTCTGACTTTAGGATAAGGATTTAGGAACATGCTACATTATGTATATGGTGTATTCTTTGCATTTGAGGCTCCATCTTAACTGGGTGCATGCTACTTCACGCAGCTCAAACCCACATCATGCAGGCTGGAGTTTCTCCATCCCGCAAGTTGCAACAGGCCCTGCACACTGCCCCCATGTCATCAGTGGAAACTATCTTTCTCTCTCTGCCGGAATAATGATATATAATTACAATAATAACAACAGTGCTATAACAATGCACAACCAAGCATGGGTACATTGGCACAGAGTATGGTGAGAAACCAGAGCTGATTCTCTCTTTCTCCCTCTAGCTACCTTTCTTTTGCTCTCTTATTTTAACCAGTTCAGTCCCCCCATCAAGAGGACCAGTTGGGCACTAAAGTTCTGAATGGATGCCCTTGTGTAAACACACACACAGCTGCCTATCTGGCCTATCGATCTGGCACAACGAGGAAACACAAGGGCATCATTCCTGCTTCTTATCTTTTTGGCTTTCCTCTGACATCCGCCACCATGAAGCCTCCTCAGTGGAGACAGACACTGTGAGGATATCTCTTATCTCTCATCACAGAGACTCGTCCTGATGCTGGCAACACTGGCTGCATGGAAAGGCAAATCCTATTTCCTATTTCCAGACACCCAGAGAAAAGTTGGAGTGGCCCTTTTCACAAAGGGGAAGTCCCTGTCAAATGAAGCCTGATCAGCCTGAGAGCCATTCTTCTGTTCCGGTGTTGATGGTCGAGTGTTGATCTCACTGCTTCATATTTTACCACCTAAAAGGAAAAAATGTGGTGTTCCAATTTTCTTCCTCCTTTCCAAAAATCTGATCTTATGATACTGTCTGTTTTTGCACTTATGGTGTGGATGCATGGCCTTTCTCAAAGCAGGATTGACCAGCTATAAATTGAAGTGACATCTTGCATAAAAAACAACTGTGCACCGTTGAAAGTTGATACACAGACACAGAGACAGTTTATGAAAATAAATGAGGTGGATGTCAGCGAGTTCAAGTGGAAAAGTTCCTATTTTTCTGGGTGTGGGGGCTGACCCACGTATACTTGGCAAATGTTTGACTGACACCTGGCTTAACAGTGTGACTGCAAGAAAAACATCAATCTTCCGAGACTTTGTAAGTCCGTTTTCTGTATTGTTTTTTTTACTTCATCTGTCATGCTCCCTTCCGGAGGACTCCACAGTAGAGATACACTACTGAGGGGCACCACCTTTATTTATCTATCTACGGAGAAACTCAGTCAGAGGAACAGAACCATCTATCCCCTTACAGGACAAGAGGGATCCGTGGTGATGACACAGGAGAAAATAAACAGACTGACAGGCTGCCCTCAGGGAAGAGAAAGGGATTTAAGTTCTAGGGTGATTAGCACCTGCACCTCTTTTTGGCCCCCTCTCTGCAGGAACTACTTAAAGCCCCATCTGCCCCCATGTGGGACTGGCCCATATCTCTGTCATATTGGGTAAACAGGGACAAAAGCAATGCAGCGAAGCATCAAAGGCCTGGAGGGCAGAGGAAGAACAGGTCACAACTGGTGCGGCTGACTGAGACAGGGGCCTGGCCTCTCTGCTTCACAAAACTACACATCTGAGTGAAAACCAACAACAAACATACTACAAACATACAACAACAAACTACGACATTAACTCTATAACAGGGACTGATCAATCAAATTGCACTAACAATCAATACCAGAATAGCAGGAATTCACGAAATCTAAAGGTTTATCTTAAAAGGAGTGAACTGTAACAAATGACCAGAACCAAATGAAGCTTAGAGATAGAGATGTCAAGGGTAAAAGATCAGTGGGGTGTAAGAGAAAGAGCAAGTCTTTTCTGGTATGATGGTCTAATCTGACCTGTGTGCTGAAGCCGATTCACATGCTATACCCCAAACCTGTCTGCACTCGCCCCACATCTCACTGACAGAGGATCTGCAGCACACACATTCCTCTGTTTCACACAGAGAGAGAGACAGCAAAGGACACACAGAGAAAGACAGACACACACACACAAGAGACGGGAGATAAATTCAAAAGTGGATGATGAGAGGCAATAGGGTGAAAAAGCATAAGCTAAGAATATAAAGAAAGGCTCTCTGGGAGAGGAGTAAAAGAAGATGGGGGTATAAAGAGGTGAAACATTCATTAGGAGGTGAAAAGTGGCCAAGCCCAAACTCCTTTCTCCTCCTTCTTTACTTGGCTCAGAGATAGAGGTGTACAGATAATGGCATCCAAGACTGCCAAAACTGACTGATGATTCAACCGAGCTACATTCAGCTCGGCCCAAAAACTTGGGAAGAGCCTACCAATAGAACAGACTCTAAGGGACCATTATGGGCTTCTTGTATTGGTCTGGGTGAGTCCACTGAGGCAGCCCGGGGCCACAGAGAAAACTAATGAGTGGAAACACTGGGCCTCTGGTATGGCCTAACTCTGTCTGATTAAAGACTGAGATGTTATTAAAAGTGGGACAGTCTTAGACAGAAGGGGGTGAGCTAAAGTAAGGGAGAGAAAGAGAGGCATGATTTGGAATGAACTGAGGGAATTAGGAGGAGAAAGGGAGGGTCCTTTTTGTTTTACAATGAGAAGTAAGGAGAAAATAACACTCAAGGGTTTTAGCCTATCCGTAAGACAAATCGACTACACTTGTCTGAGCCTGAGAAAGTTAATGCAAGTGTCCTCAATAAAACATTTAAATTGAGTTTGCTACAGAAGACATCTTCAAGGACAGGCTGCTTTTGAGACACTGTTGTCTCTCATGACCTGCAGTAGACAGACGATCATCAGTCCGGGAGGTGCAGGGTGATAACGAGGCTAAGCAGGTCCCAGAGCCTGTTGACGCCAAGGTCCTGACTACACTGCCGTGGTGCGGGATCAGACCAGAGGAGGAATGAAAGGAGAGGCCCCCGGGGATCAGACAGTCACATCCCACAAAGCCCTGTTTACCAAGGACACACACCCCGTCCCCCACCTCCTCCCCACAGCGCCTCCGTTCACCAAAGTCCGACCCTCCCAAAGTGCCAGGGCCGGGACCTGGGAGACAGCGCTAATTCTACCCTCAGGCTTGTTGGCCAAGGAAACAAGCAGAGAGCTGAGAGTGGAAAGGAAGAGGGAGGGGGTAGAAAGATTGAGACAGAAGGGATAGAGACTGGGGACTGAATGGTACAGTATATAAGACCCATCTTAATTGGCGATTGTTCTGCAATGTCTTGTTTTTCCTGGGAATCTGTGTGGGGGAGGGACAGGAGGGTAGGGAGGTATGGTTGTTTCCCAAGGTCCTGAACAGCGGGATTAACCACAGGGGCGAAACTCAATAGCAGCTTCGGACATTGGAAACAGATCCCTGGGTATTGCCACCATACAAGGCCACCTCGAGACCTTTTGCAAAGCACATGTAACTAACAACCCTACCCCATTGTCTGAGCTCTCTGGGCCCTTCCAGCTGATTTCACAGGCCTTTCAGCCCACGGGGGAACGTCTGCTCAGACGAAAAGGTAATTCTGATGGAAAGAAGGAATGCAGAAGAAGGCCTTCTTGCCCGCAGGGTGTGTTATAACACTGATCTCCAGCATGTGCCAAGACTTTGATTCATCATGGCAAGTGAGAGGGGAGCTGGGATTGTGCAGCCGTGGCACCGGGGCAGGAGGCCACAGATTTACATTCCCCGCTATCAGTCCTGATAAAAGAGATGATGGGAAAACACACTGATACAGGGGAGGAGAAAAATTATCAAGTTTGCCAAATGTCTTGAAAATGTCCAGCTCTTCTGGGGGAGTCAAGATGCTATCTGTGTTTTTAAATGATGTTGTGTGGGCTATAAACTATGGGCATACAGTGATCTGATCCAGCTGCCCCCACCCTCTCTCCCCTCAGCGCAGTCTCTCGTCCCTCCCCAACTCTCCTGGATTCCATCACTGCCTGTGTCTCTACAGCAACAAACGGCAAAGACGCAGCCAAACAATTTCTGTTCAGTCTCCTCGTGATAGGTCCCTGGCTGCCAACCAAAAGTACTTTCAGACTGAAACATACATTAAATAATGTAATTTCAAACATGTGCAACAAAAACAAAATGACAAGGTGTCCAAATAGATACTAACAAGAAACTCAGTTTTACGAAGTTAGGATTTAAAACCAACCAGAAATAAAATTGAACTGTGCTGCTTTAGGGGTGTTTGTCTCTTCTTCGTTTGCCACTTGAGAGGCGTGAGAAAGTCCACACAGATATTTTCATTTTTTCAGAATGATAAATGCACTTTGTAAGTATAACAGAGTAATGGCCATATATTCATGCTGGGGGGATCTGTGGGACAGGAAAGCCTTGTCTGCTAAAACTCCACAGCCAGCCGGCACAACAAAAACAAACACATGTAAAAAGGTTAAAATATAATTAGTCTTCTTCACAGATTCCACAAATCTCTTGCAAAAACCCAAACAAACCAGCCCCCATTACACATACAAGTTTGAAGACCCAAAGATAAATATGCAGTCCCAAACAGAGTGTGTAAATGCTTTATTTAGTTTGTCTAAATGTTTATCCATCTCTCCTTGTAACACTCCTCGCTTGTTGTGCGGCGTTCAAATGATCACAAAACAAACTCAGCGGTGATACATCAACACTCACATCATCCGAGTTTCCACTTCTGGCTCCTGGTCAAACTGTAAAAACCTCTCCAAAATGTTTAGGGTCCCGTCTGCTTATTGCTGCAGGACTGGAGGTGAGAAAAGCTTTTGGGAGATGATGTAGCGCTGTGGTGGTGCCAACAGAAACACAACCTCATGACAACACCAAAACACAGCAAAAATAGGAAAACCATGGCATATGTCAACTCTGCGCTTTTTCTTGTCTACGTTTGTGTGTGTTCGCTACTGTGTGACAGCACCCTAAAAAGATGACAGTGACTTTTTTTACTTCATTAAACTCAGTCAAACCAGCGTTTTCATCTATCTCAAGGCAGAACTGTACCCCGCAGGATGCAGTATGTCTGCTCCGATCTTAAAATATTCCTAGAACAATGCAAAAGGCTGGACCAACCCTATGTTTTATCCCTCTGACTTACATTCCTCCACTCACTTTGAATATCTTTTATAAATAGGGGGTTCCAATGCTCCCTAAAGACTCACATCTCAGAGCAGGGAAGGCCCAAAATGGCACCCACAACCACAAGCCCAGAGGCAGGCAGCAGCAGTACCCACACTGCCTCACACTCTGATCTGGGAGGAAAACAGCCCTTCAAACAAGAAGCCTGTTTGTCAGCTGAAGGGGAGTGCCAGCCACTAGTTTTGCCTTAATATAGTCTTGCTGATCCTTGCGCTGGCTTTTCAACAGCACACACATTCTGGTTCGCAGAAAACCCATGTCAGATGTGACTTATTGGTTCAACATTTGAAATAGAAAGCTGTGGTCGCTCTGCAGTTTCGAGCAAGAAAAGACTAACTCTTTGGGCCTGCGCTGAGGTGACGGACTAATGCAGCCATATTTACTGGGGTCAGGCACAGGAAGGGGAAAAGAAATGAATCTTGCAAACAGGAAGACTGCTGAGGATGCAAAAAAAAAAATCCCCTCACATATTCTGAAATACTTTGCTGTGAGAATTGTCAGCAAGAGTCAAGTTCATAAGTTCACTCCCTGAAATCTTCTCTGGGGTGATTAATCACTGAGAAAACTACATGAACAATACAGAACAATGGCTTCCATCAGGTATCTGCTTGACAAATATAAGGAAGTTAGATGTGTATAATGCCACGTCAAGCCTTCCTGAGGAACAGTTTGTTCTGTGTCATACTTGTGGTGTTCTGCATCATGCTAAAGACACATGTACTGTAGCTGCACAAGCCAAGAGGCACTCCCTCAGATGATTATGAGCCCATAAATAAAAGGCACCTAGAGAAAGTAATGTGCTTCAAACCATACGGCTTAAAAATGACTCACACATTGAGTGTGCTTCAAATGGCTTAAGATCAACAAAGTATTTTCTAGTCTTTTGTTCTTTTCATCAGGCCCCCCCAGCTTTGAATAAGATTTAACCTACATAATATTTTCCAACAGTAAAAAAGTGCATCCTACTGTGTCCCACAGACTGCTCTTGAGGCATTTTCATTATCTGCAGCCTCATGGACAATGCATTTGTCCTTTAAAGAGCTACGCGTGTGGTATTGGTTTACATTCCCTTATCATATTGAGAACATAGACATATATATATTTAGCTGAGGCCCGTATTTCCATTACATTAACAGTATGCAAACCATCTTCAGAGAAGAAGCAGACCTCTTCGGCCTGCCTATCTCCTGCCTGTACAGCTTCATTCCACTGCATTTCAGTGGCTGGCTGGAACATCTGTTTCTGCTGCTCCAAAAACTGTTTGTTTGTCTTAACAATTATGCCCTGATGTTTCTCATTTTATTTCTCAAATCTCCCGAAAGTCATTATCCAGTTTCAGGTCCTTCAAGGTTCTGAATTTTTAGAAACTCAATATGGTGATCTGTTGAAAGCTGGTGTATACATCGAGTTACGGTGAGCTCACCTTTGACATTTCAGAAGAGTTGTACCAGAGGAAGCGTGCAGCTCATCTGTAACCTACTGGAGAAACAAGTTTGCGTAGTACAGCGAGTCAGTGCTGCGCTGTTTGGATCATCTGTCAGAGTCGGGGGAATAGAACAAATGGGGAGGGGGTCCCACAGAGAAATATGCATTGTGTACTTAAAATAATGACAGTGTGAGCTCATAGGAGATAAGAAGTGCTACTAATGTCAGCTTTGTATAAACACAAGCGACACCTTCAGCTACTGATTTTGCCAATATGGCTACTTCAGCTTCAACTTACCCAGTTCCACTCACAGTTAGCCCCTAGAATAAATTTACAAAAGGAAGCTGGAAAGTAAAGTCTTTTTTGTTAGCACCGCAGCTGCAGGGCGCTCTCACCAACCCAGCAGTCACAAGAACTCAAACTCTTTCTCTGACCTGCCCATCTTTTCCCAGCGACCCCCTGCTCATGGCTGCTGGGTGTTGTCAATCAGCACCCCCTGGCTCCTTGAACATGGGGGCTCTTTGGCATGCTGCCCACAACTCCCCCCTGTCTATCTAATGGGGACTGAGGTCTGAGTCTATCCTTGACGAATGGGAGTTGAAGCTCGCAGAGTAAAGGCCACCAATAGAAAATGGGAAAAATGCTGCAGTATGACTCAATCCCTGAGCAATGAGAGTAAAACGAGGGCTATATGTCAAGAGTTCAAAACAAGCCAGGTTTTAGTTTGGGAATAGTTACTCGGAGGGTCAAACATCAACCATAAAACAGTTCTGTAAATTCTACATTATTATACTAAGAAGCTGAAATGGATTAGCAAATCAGAGATTTAGAAAACGAATGAGCCTTAATTCCAGCAGTCAAAATATTGTGAGGAAGATGAAAACTAACGTGGCCGCTCCCAAAACAACATTTTCTTCTGTTTTATGACTCTCGTAATATTTTTCTCAGCCAAACATCGATCCACTGGTGCAATAATACGACAGATCAGAGCGCAAAACCAAATAAACAAGAAAGCTACATTGTGATTTAGGTTTTAAATTTGTTTCCCTTCACTTTAGGGCCAGAGCTGAGGTTTACTGACAGGCCTCAAATCTGTATGCCCTTGAAAGGGGGAGAATGTGGGAGGTGGCCAAAATATACTCAAGTCCCCCCCTCTTCCACAACACGCTGACCTCAGACAGACCATCATCCACAGGTCTATCACTGAACAGCTTAATGGAGGGCTTCAGCTGATGATTAATTTTTTAAAATGGTGAAAAAAAATGATGAGCCGGTCATTGGAGTCTCCTGAAGTAAAAGGTAAAAAAACATTTCGGGAACTGGAACTATTGTTTTCTTTTTATTAAAGACTTCAGTTGTCAATCAACTTATTGATGAATCATATGAGTATTAAAAAATGTATTTCAATAGCTGAACTACAAGATTTTAATGTATATATGACTTTACTTAGTGGTTTTATCATTAATGAACCCTCATTCATTTGTCATTGTTGGTGTGTAACTGGTTGTGAGAATATAGTACTGCATCACAAAAATCAAGAGAGCCATTATGAGTGCAGGGGCTGGTATCATTACACATGCTTATGTTCAAATTGCCCACTTAACATAGTTCTCCTACAGCAACATGTGTTTATCATTAACGAGCACCCTAATGGCTCAAACATTATTCCAACTCGCTTAATGGCATCGTTGTGCTTTGTTCAGGTCTGTCTGATAAGTGCAGGGCCACTAATGGTTTATTAATTTAAAGAGTGTTAAAGAGGACTGACTAGACAGTTATGCAGAAATCATAGAGTCAGTTAGGTTACAATGAGGCAAGCTGAAGGAAAGTGGCCACAGAAAAAATTACTTCTTAGTTTTAAAAAAAACCCTCCTGGAACAGATTCAAACCTGAGGAAGGATTTCTCCTTCAAAATGAATGTCGTCAGCGTGCGAGCCTGAACACAAAGAGCAAATCTCGCTCTGCCCTTGTCAAAAGCTCACCCAATATTGGGAAGCACTGAAAGGATTTGAAAGCCATCGGAAGTGTCTTCTTGTCCCCCTCCGACGCAACAATGCATGAGCAACTGTTTGAACTTGAAAGTGTTTTATCTGAGTGCAGCCATGTGTGTCCCACTGACTGGATGCCATGCATTCGAGAGGGATTCAAGACTTTGTTCTTGATAACTTTTAAGTGTTCAGTTTTCTGAGAGTCACCCCTATGTAACAAAAGTCGCTGTGAAGCTCTGATGATAAGGGTGAACAGCAGACAGAGGAAAATTGAGGAACTGGCCTCAGCAGCCACAATATTACTTTCTATCACTTTTACTCTGTCGCCATTATGTTTCCAGAGAAAAAAAATCACAATGAGCCCATCTTATATTATCACTTACTAAATATTTAAAATATTTATGGTGCATCTTACGTTTTTATATGCACATTTAGTTAAAAGTTTTACATAACAAGAGAAAAACAAAGACTTCCCTTATATGTATATACAAATGAAGATTTAACAAACTGGGCTAATCAAAAGTCAGCATATGACTGAGAAAATATAAATCTTTAAGTTCCTGAAGTGCAAAACCTGAGTAAAATTAGCTCATGCACACACTTGTACAACAAGTCTTGAGCTCAAAGCAGTGCCTTCTTTATTTCAACTATTTTTTGCATTTGGAGGATTAGAAGAGTGAGAAGGGCCATGTGAAACTGAGCTGACAAGAACAAAGTGAAGACTGTTTCATAACCATATAGCTACACACCTGCATATAATTTCTTTCAAAGATTCCCCTTCCTCTCTAATGTTTTTATCCTTTGTCAAAAGCATGTTCCTGGTTGAGTAAATAATGACACCTTCATTCTCGAAGGCAGGTAGAGTTGCTTTTGCATGCTTTGCACGGTGATTTGTGCACTTGCCAAGTCTCTGAGCAATTCTAACATGGATTTACCAAACCAACGTTTATGACACCCTCTGGGGATTCATCTGAAACAATAAAGGCTCTCTGTCTTTGGAGGGGGGGACACACACACACACACACAACTTCAAATATTAGTCCAAGCCACTATGTTTCTGTACAGTGGTAAATGTGGCAGCTCAAGCAAATCTTCTGTGTAATAAAAGTATAGCTTGAGGACAATGTATGCACAGTCCATATTCAGCTTTAATGAAGGTGACTCCGATGTGTCAAGGGAGTGACATATTTGTCTTTTTTAAAATTGTTCTTTCATCTTTCAAAGAAGAAATGCAGCCTGCAGGCCATCTGTTTTCAACTGTGGGATTTTAACTCGAGTGTAGCTGCCTTCAAGGGGCTGCCAGAGCTGTTTACCAAACAAATATTTAGGATTTTCTTTTGTTTCAAATCAGGGGATACATAAAGATAAAAGAGAGCTGCTGAATAGGAATGTTAGTCTGAGTGCTTCTGTGTGTATTCAAGCAAATATACAAACCATGACTGTAGACAAAAGAATTGCTTTAACCGAGATGTAGCCTAAAATTCTTTTTTTTTTCTCCACACTCTATTAGTATTAGTCAGTATTCAATATGCCGTGCTGTCATTATAGTAAAGTATAATAAACAAATGTTACGCATGGGGTAGACCTAATTATTTAAAGTCATAGCAGATTTAGTTTACACTGTGGGAACTTAATTCATGAAAACGCACACACACTCCGTTCACCATACTGCCACTGACGGCTCGCGTACTGCCTCTCCGTGCCGCTGGACTCTCAATTCAAAGTTAAGAAAACACGGCAATGTTTGCGAAATGGCACTGTGGAGCTCTCGGCTTCTTTTAACGTAACATTTCTTTTGTTATTTCCTGAGAAGCCTAGCTTCCCATACTGAATCCTACCCCAACTCCTCTCCCAGCCAGCCAGTCAGGCAGCCAGCCGGGGACTCCCCTCGCTGCCTCCCCTCCGTCCCTTCTTACCTCTCTTGCAGGAGGGCAAAAGCTGCGAGGCGTCGGGTGAATCAGCAGCAGAACGCATTATTCTGATGGCAAATCCGTACGGGGCCCTCCATTAGAAACGGGCTCAAAGTGCGAGACGACTTGAGGAACATGAAAACAGCCGGAGGTGGAAGGGGGAAAGAGTTTTCAGACCCGTAAAGCAGCGCAGGCGTCGGGGCCAAGGTGCGACAAGTCCCCCTGGTCGAAGCTCGAGTTGCGACGGTGGTGGAGAGTTTTCTCTTGAGTCCGTTTCTCTGAATTAAAGTCCAGACTTGGTGCACTCACTCACACACTCTCTCTCTCTCCTCTCTCTTTCTCTCTGTCTGTCTAACCCGTTATTGTAACTGCAGTTCTCGGTCTCCGTCTCTACCGCTGCCTCTTCCACACACGCATCTTTGAAGCCAGTGTCGAATTGCTCTGCAAATCATGGCAGCGGCGAAGCTGATCGTCAAACCAGGAATGTCCCAGCCCCGGAGCTCAATACGACTCCTGGAAAGGGGAGGGAGAGAAATAGCAGAGAGGGGGGTGTTACCCCGTATAGACTGTGCATTAACAAGTTTTACAGTCTAACGAGAAAATAACTTCCTCCTTCCTCCTTTGCGCACACGCGTGGACATTGTTATCAGGACGTTAACTCACCTTTCTTCCATTAATTGATACCAACTTAATGGTGCGCATTGATATTATCTCAAGGGCTTTGATGGCAAAGAATCAAAGCTTCTCAAAACAAACAAAAAAATAAATCAGCTGGAATTTTATTTCATTTATGTACCTGAAAAAATACAGTGAATCAAAGGAGTGCACAAATATTTCGAAATAATGGCCCACTCTATTTTGGCTATTTATAAACTGAAAAGCAGAGGTAGGATTCAATATTCTACAATAAATCGTGATCTCCTGCAGCTTGGCAGTTACCACAAGAAAACCTACCACACATGTAGTGCTATTTCCATTTCCAGAAATACCACTCTTCCGTTTGATTTATGCACAAAGAGGACGCAACATCTTTGTTAGACGGGAAGGAGAAACGTTTATATGTAAGAAGTATGCGTTCAAAGTATTTGTATTTCAAAGTATCATAAGATCTGGCTACAATATAAAGGCATGACCACACACACTTAACATGCTTCCACTTAAGACTCATTTAATATGTGTAAGTCCACCTCTCTGTCTTTGTCTACTGTTTCAATCTCAACACAGCCTCAAATGTATAAGAGTTTGTCTTTATTTTCATCAGATTACTCTCCTCCTTGTAGATTAAACCAGCTCCAACTGGGACCATTGACTTGACTCAAAGTTATGAGAGAGGGGGGTGTTTGAATAGCTAATAGCCATGGGTCATTCTCTGGCATCAGGCCTGTTGGTTGGATGGTCTGAAAGTTGGTTGGCTGCAACAATTTCCTCATCACTAGGTGAAACGCCTTCTCAGAGAGGCAGGGGAGAGGGAGCAGTGAGTGTGAAACAGTCATCTGTTGTGCGTATGGGCATGAGTAAACAGCATAATCATCTTTGAGGCAGTAATTATGTGTTCCAGCATTGGCTGGGCGGCGGAGGCAGCGGCGGCGGGCCCACCCTGCTTTTAGACAGCAGGTGCAGCTCACCATCTGACAACTGACTCTAATGGAAGGTGTGAGCCAGTCCTCCCAAGGCTGGGTCAACCCAGTCAGGGCTTTAGGTGGTCAGAGCCAAAGCCAACAAACCAGCAAATGTCTGACACAGCAGGCGAGGAAAAACAACACGGGTGAAGATGTATGATGAAGGACAGAGGCCTCAACTCTGTTTTCACTCATCAGAGTTGGATAATACTAATCTAGTCTTTTCCAACAGACTTTAAATCACTTATTTTGGCTTTACAGATCATTAGTAAGTTCCTTATTTTGGTTGAGGAATCCTTTTGCCCAGCATAAGTTATTTTCTCAAATGAACTTTGATATCCTGACAAGATTCTCCAGAAAGTGTCTGGATTTTTGCCCTTTCACACATGTAACTGTGTCAGATACATTCTCACTACTGGAAGTACTCCTTTTAGTTTAGGTAAGGGGTGGGCAGAGCATCTAGGATGCAGGATATGGTGCACATCAGCACACATATGCTCACTGTGAATTCTCATTTGCACAGTTTTGGTACTGGGAGCTGGCGGGGTAAAGTCTGTTTATTGTCCAAGTGATCCAAACATTTCTGACCTCACATGCAGCTCTTTCAGGTAATGTCTAGAAAATTTCAGGGGTACAGTACATGTATGAAAATGGTTTAAAGGTAACCAGATCCTGATCAGTACAGACTATTTCTCCTCTCCTCACTCAGAACCACTTTAATCAGAATGCCTTTAAACAGTAACTACATTCAGTTGGCAGAGGAAGTGTTTATCATACATGCAAATGGGGTTTATCACAGCCTGGCAATCCAAAAGCTACATGAAGTACTAAAACATGATATATTAACCATTAATACCCATAATCTGTTGCCACTTATAAAGTCTTTATGAAGTCTGTCGCGTTAGATAGAGCTACCCGCTTTTCATTTTTACCTCATCTTTTTTCACAAGTGATTAATTTTCCTTCAGGCAGGTATTCAACTCACTAATAACAACCCCTGTCTCTCTCTCAGGGTCAGGCGCTGGTTGGAGATGGAGACAGAGACTCCTGATGTCGAGGGGGGGAGAGCGGAGTGATTGGACACAGTCGCATGTGAAAGGCCAGAGAGCGGCGAGTCCACAGGGAGCACAGTCCACACACAAAGGGCCATGGAAGGGCTGGATGGGGGCGGGTGGGGCAACCGAGGAGGAGAGGCCACGCTGGGAACCAAAGCTGACAGCACAGACACTTCTCATCCACTGAGGGTTCGGCTGTCTCTGGCCCCCCGGGGTATACACTCACTTATCTGTGCGGAGCTGCCAGCTCCACGCTGTTGAGCCACAGCAGCTCCAGATAGCTGCTCACTGAAAGCAGAAGCAGCAGAAACATTAAGCACACAAAGCAGCTCTGACCTCTGGCCCACATTTAACTGATATGCGGCTTGTTTCCTGGCTCATATCAGCCCTTATACCAAATACCAATAGATTACAACACATTTAACCAATACCAGATTACTTTTTTAATGAGCACGCAGCAGCTGCAAAGCAGTAGTTCACACTTTATGCAATAAAGTTTCCTCACCCTGACTGAGGTTAAAAAGGTAGGGAAATGACACGTGACTATCTAACAAGGGCTTTGAGTTCTAAATCTGCAGGCTGGGATTGTTTGGAGTTGGTACATTCAGCATGTTGTCCTTTGCTGTGAGGATAATAAGCTTCCAGCCACTGTCAGCAGAGTGTTTATGACCTGCAAAGCAGCAGTCTGTTGTGTTGACTTTGTCAGCAGGGGCCTGAGAGACGCCTGTCCCCCAGTGCTATTAAAAGGCACTTTCAGATAACAGAAGAAACATCCCTCTGTTTGAGGCAGTCGGGGTTTATGGATTGGTCAGTGGGACAAAATGCCAAAGCCTAGTTGTTAGGCCTCAGATGTGACACCAAAATTTACATAATTTACTTCAAAGCAGATGTTGTTAATTTAGAGTACAACTCTATGAAAAATCACTTGTTGCTTTATTTTGAATAAGGCTTTGAGTCAAAGAAAGTTGTGTTTGTCCCAAGTAGCTAGCATAAGTACATTTATTTTCAACTTTTTATGAGACAGGGAAAACTGTCTGGGCGAAGAAATATATACGAGAGTGAGAAAAATCACAATATTTTACAAGATAGACTAAATGGATTTCCCCTCAGAGGGCCATATATCTTAAGACTTAGACAGGTGGGTGCAGTGAGTGTATATATGTGTACACTGTGTCTCTCAGAAGGTTCGGGTATGTGGCTACAGTTGTGTGTGTGTGTTCATGGATGTGTAAAAGACAAGGGTGAAAGAGAAATTTGAAGGCACCCCTCTCCATCTGTTTTCTGCATCACTGTGATGGGATCACATTATCCATCGTAGGCTCTCTGGGAATTTCATCAGTCTGTAACATCTCACTTATTCACACATCTCTCTGGGCTTTACCATGTAGAGCAACCCAGAGAGTCCCTCCTGACACTGCGCTGACCCTGCACATGCTTTACAGCTTTCTCTCGTCTGATATCATGCCTCTGTGAGAACCACACGGGACATAAAAGTGTCTAACTCCAGTTTTTTACACAGTCACTGTTTTGCCCAAGTTGTCTACAACTCTGTCAAATACATTCATTCACATAAACACAGCTACTGCTCTGAGATGAGACTAAGCTGCTGGAAGCACAAAGGCTATTTTTACACTTAAAAGTGACGTGACAGTAACAATACGGACAGTACAGTTAGGACCATAAGTATTTGGACACAATTTTTGTAATTTTGCCTCTGTACACTACAACACTGGATTTTAAATAAAGCAATCAAGAAGTGATTGAAGTGCAGACTTTCAGCTTCAGTTCAAGGGGTTTAAAAATGAACTGTTTAGGAATTACAGCCATTTTTATACATAGTCCCCCATTTTCAGAGGCTCAAAAGTAATTGGACAAGTTAACATAATTTTAAATGTAAGGATTGTTTTTAATACTTTAGAGTCAATGACTGCCTGAAGTGTGGAACCCATGGACATCACCAAATGATGCATTTCCTCTCTTGAGGTCCTCTGCTAAGCCTTTACATCAGCTTCCTTCAGCTGCTGCTTGTTTGTGGGTCTCTTTGCCTTCAGTTTTTCCTTCAGTAACTAAAGAGTCTCCTCTACTTTACTGGGTTGAGCTCAAATGACTGACTTGGCCATTTAAGAATATGCCATTTCCTCGCCTTGAGAACCTCTTGGGTTGCTTTTGCAGTACGCTTTGCGTCATTGGGCTATTTGCACTATGAAGTGCAGTCCAATCAGTTCTGTAGCATTTGGCTGAATCTGTTTTTACCTCTTTGCATGTTAGTGTAATAACAGAAGTTAGTGCTGATAACAGAAACCACATCATTAATACACACTAGTAATCTGGTTGTTAAGAGTTGCCATCTTAAATATTACAGTCCACATACAAAAACACACGTGGCATATCTCACCTTTTTTAAATTGTTATCAAATAGAGCATATGTTTATATTCAAACTGCTTGGTGTCTGTTTTCTAATGTAAAAAAAAAAAAAAAACTCCAATATTCATACATTTCCACAAACAGTGTGTCTTTAAAGCCATCATTAGTGTTGCTTATCAGTGGAGAAAAAAAGTTTTTGAGACCAATTCGTTCCAATTGCACTTACTTACTTACACTGCTTAACGTGTTTCTCACACTGTGAAACAAAAGATATCAAACATCTAGTGTCTGAACAGTAATTGTGATTTAAAGCAATTAAAAATAATTATGCTTCCATCCATTCCTACACTCACTTCTTCTGGGCTCAGATTGATTTTTTTATATTTTTTTCTTTTAACGTGATTTCCAAAGACAGGCTGTTCCGGTCTCATCCCCAACTTTCAAATCAGCACTGACATGTCGTTAATGATAAAGCATTCTTGACTTGGTAGTGGGTATTTGGGGAATAGTGGAGCAGGAAGAGGCTGAAGTGAAATATCATCCCTGTTTAACGCTGAAGTTTCCTCCAGTCCCACAGGCTCATGGTGACCTTGTGATTTATGTTGCAGCTCTGGAGGAGCAGATCAGAATACCTCTGCCCCATAGCTGCACAAACATGTGTATACCAGACTCGCTTAACTCTTAAATGTAGTCACTGGTAGTCTTGATCTGCACTGAGATCAGTGCAGCTTTGAACTGGATGTTTTCTGACTGTAAGACTTTTAAAAAAATGTAACCGCATTTCTTCTCTTGCTTCTGTCCGTGTAAAAATGTGATGCTTGTTGCGGGTAACTGGCATTTCCAGCTCATTCTAAATGCCATGAAGTGATGTAGAAAATGATCTAGATGAAGAGGATTAGGACCTGAGCCTGCAAGCGCTTATCATCTCCCATAGCACTGGAGTGTAGCCATGGAAACAGGAAGTGAGAGGCAAGCTTCCAAGATGGCCACCAGCTTGTGAATGGGTGCATTCCTCAACGGCAGGGTGTCTACAGCAAGGAGGAGGGGCAGCAAGTGTGTTTACTTCAAAAAGGAACTATATAAATAGAAACTACTGTTGTTTTAAGGACTTCCTGTCCCTAGGTATTCCATATAAGAGTAGTTAAATAAACAATCAGTTTCCCATTGGGGCTGTCTTGTCTTTACTGTAGTGGGGTCTGCAGTGGGTTCAATCAGGGATCCTGGCATATGGATTTTAAAGCCCCAGACTGGAGTCATGGAGCTGTTACAGGTCACCCCCCCCCCCAGTCATATAACCGTCTCACACACAAACTCAACCTGAATTCCACATTCAGCATGTTTTTTCTCTGCCAAGTGACTTCTTTACTGACTTTTCTATGAGCACTCTATTGTTTTGTTATGTGAGGAGTGCATGTGGTGCAAGGGTTCAATAAACTGTTTTGATGTGAGTGGGATATTATTTAGTGTCTTAGAGAAATAACCAAGAATTGAAGAATTTATACACAAATTCAGGTGTTTTGCTTTGTTCTCCAGGACATTTAAAATACAAGAATCACAATGAGGTCAATTTGTTGACTTTCAGCTTTAATTTAAAGGGTTGGAGCATTTTTTTTTTAAATACATAGTTGCTTGAATCTTTATTGTCCCACATACCTGTCAAATATATTTCATGAAGCTCATCTTTCACTCAGAATCTTAGATCACAAGACACACATCAGCGGTCTGTCCCCAGCTGAAGTAATACCTCAGCAGAGACCCCGCCTCCTTGGCACAGGTAATGTTTTCATTGTGCCTTGTTGGTTCCTCTGTCTTGTTGTCTTTCAGCAGGATTCCACAAATACTACCAGGCTGATTCATGGGTTTCATGAAGTGGAGCATAGGCAAAGGAAGAAAATGGACTTGGCAGGTGTCTGTATTCATAGTGTCCCCTTTCAGTTGTCTGTGCTTTTAGATTTCTTTATGCTGAAAACTTTTTTCTTTGACCTTATTATAGTCTTAAGTGTGCACTTGATGTTGCCTGATTTTATCCTGTAAACTGCCATCGTGGCCAGGCCACCTTCTTAAAAACAGGTAGCCTGGCCAGGATCTTTACCTGGTTAAATAACTGTTAAAGCTGAGATTTGAATCACTACAACTGTTTAATTTGAAATCTAATGTTACATAAAATATTTAAAAGAATTTTGAAATTCAAGTGCTCAAACAGTTTCATATTCCTCAGTTTGCTCTTGAAGGTGAATAACTGAAAAGAAACCATCTTAATTCATAGACCAAGGAAAAAAATTACATTGTGCAAATACAAAATGTTTAGTGGTTCAAGGCTCTTCATTAGAGGTTAGATCATATAACAAAAAAAAATCGACATCTTTGTCCTATGCATTATATTCATAAATAGACAATAAAGTGGAAGTTATTATTTCTACATCATATGATGAAATGACCTGAACAAAACATGTTTTCACTGTGAATCACTGGATGCACTGAGCTCTTGGGAGTACATCAGAAATCTGTTTAGAAGCAGTTAGAGACAGGGACAGAGAAATAAACACAGATGGGTGACAAATTAAAGGAAACATGTGAACCCTCAGCCACTACAGTGGGGGATCCGGTAGCTTTGTTGTTCTATGCTGTTGTAAGTATTTTTGACTTGGATCCACTAGTCCCATTAGAAGTAAGGTCACTGCAAATCAATACACAGTGGTTTAGAGTGATCAGTTTTATCCTGATAGGAGTGGTCTCTTGCCGTGCACCTATCCACATGGAATGAGGGATCACTGAAAGGTGTGATGAATATGAAAATATATTAATCATATGCTACACTATGTTTGAAGTCTCCAGATCTCAAAAACTAAGGGAGATTTTGGGACATCAGTGTCCACCACCACCATCAAAACACCAGATGAGGGGATATCTTTTGGAACAACAGTGCTACATCCCTCCAGTGCACAATTAATTTGCTCTGGGGCCAAATGGTGCTTTTTTTTTTTCCTTTAATTTGTCACCTGTCTGTAAGCTGCATATTGTAGATGTCACCATGCAAATATGCAAACACCTACCAAGTGTCATAGTTAAGAAGGAAACCATCCATCAAGCTGTCAGCATGGATTCCTGAGTACAGATTTTACAGAGCACATTTGTCAAACTTTAAGTGGAGCACATGCCCGAAATGTTTGGATATTTAAACGTATCTCTTTGTGGCCTTTGGAATAGACTGGTATTCCCACAGGTGCTAAAATAATCCACAAACAGAGCACTTGGGTATCACTGGAGGCCTTGAGTGGTATTCTCTGGAGGATGTTTCACCATGCCATCATGCTTGTTTGTTTTCAGGGTATGAACAGAGATAAAGAGCCTGGCGTTTTACAAACAGAATGGAGGCCGGGAACAGGATGTCAGGGTGTGATAGAGCGTCCGCTGCCCTCATTTTTTTTTTTTTTTTCCTGCCTGTCTCTTCTGATAAAAAAACAGCGCCCTCATCTAAGGAGAAGTATTACATTTTTTTTTGTGCATCACACTGGTCAAACATCACCAACCAGGAAGATACCATCTATCACTGGTTTGCATTTGCAGATGTGGAGCCTCACAGCCCACAGCAGGGGCCAGGCGCACAATCAGTGCAGAATATCACCAGATAATGTGTGGAGCCGCAGGAAAATGTACCGAGAATAAACAACTAAAGTATGTGTATGTGTATGTGTGTGTCTGTCTGATTTACTGGAGATGTGTTTAGCATGTTTGTGTATATATGTAGCTGTATAGATGCTCGTGTTGTTTCTCCAACCACGTTGCAGTGATGACCCCTATCTAATCAGTGACAAGACACAAGAGGTTTTGTTGGGTTCAATTAAACCCCAGAGGACTGACTTTTAAACAAAACAGGATGGGCTGTGGGGAAATCTCAGGCAGATGTGAAGTAGAGAGACTGATGTCTTCATAATGATCTCTGCATTTTCACAAAGCTTGCCCATCTCCTTCTTTTCCTCCCCTTCATGCCAGTTAAACAAGCTAGATCCGTGAACAATGTGCTCCATCCTGCAGCCTTCTCTTCCCTCTCTGCTCCATAAATTGCAGTTCCCGGGGGACAGCTGAAAAGACAGTACAAGTGGGAGCCAGATAGAGCTGTCTGAAAACACTACTGTTTCAAGTTAGGCATGCTGAACAAAAGTCCCATCGACCATAAAGTTAAATTAATATATATATTTTCTGTACCTCACTTGGTAGATCAGTATGTCTGCATCGTAGATGATGACAGTCAGTGCGTTAGGACTGAGCAAGTGTCACTGTGCCTGTGGTCTCCTGATCAGGGCAGTGAAAGACAGTTTACAGCCCTTTTAAAGGTGAATAAAAACCTCTCTCTAAAGAGCCATATATTTCATGGCCTGTGTGCTCCCACAGTTAATGCGTCAGCTCAGCATGAGTTCACTGGACTTCCTCTCTCATTTTACCTCCTTGCCCTGATGGACTGAGGTCGCTGCTGAGTTGCATCCTTAAAATAAAATGTGCATGGTAATTATAACATTAAATTATCAACCTGAAAAATTGTAATGTAAATGGAGGTTGGTCTGAAACTACATCCACCTCCATCTTTTAACACCGCTATATTACGATCGTGCTTCTTTTGCTGGGTCTTTGACATGTGTATGGCAAACAAGAAGCAATCGCATAATCATGTGAAGAAAAGGTGTGTGCAGATAAACAGATCAAATAACATGAGGAAGAAGACAAGGTGATACATTTTGTTTTGTTTTGAGTGTGAGATACGAAGGAAAACTGAGCAGTCGGGACAAATTGGTTAAAAGAGAGACAGAGCAGGTGGAGGCTCAGCTCTCAGGGACACAATGGGGAACAGGCAGGCAGCTCAAGTTCACTTCTGCAATACTGGATAGTTTGGGATCAGGAGAAGAAGAACTCAGCAGAGAGCCAACCCGCTGCTACAGGTGTGGTATCACACCAGCATTTTAAAATGGTTTGATAATGACTAACTCATCCCAGGTGCTCAGGGTTGGATACAGTTGCAGGGTCAGGGCAGCAGAGTAGCACAGCCAAGACGACCCTGACCTCTCAAAGAACCATATTCTCTGGCGAAACTGTCAAAATAAGCTTCAGCTGACATTAGTACATGTAGTTAGATCAGCTGTCACGAGCTCCTCCACTCAATTTAGGACAACTGTTTTGATTTAACCTTATCTAAAATGTTCTGATTTAAAAAAACAAAAACAAAAAAAACAACCTTCCTATGATTTGAAAGCAGAGGGTTTTTTATGATCTCAGGCCAAAAGAAGCTATGAACATGTTTAAGATTAACAATGTTAAAAACTTCTACACATATGCTGCTGAAGTTAATCAAAATATTAAAGTAGAGGACTCCTTTTTATTTGATCCTTTTTCATTTAATTTCATCACATTTGTACAACTCCATTTCCAATAAAGTAAGAATGATATGTGAAATGCAAATTAAAAAATGGAATCTCTTGCATGTCATTTAAATGCTGTGGTTTGGTGAAGGAAGTGGCATTGTCTTGCTTTTCTCTGAAAAAGATGCCACGTGGATGGCAGCATACGTAGCTCCAAAGCCTTGAATGGGATTTCCAGAAAGTTGATTCTGTTCATCTGGACGTAGCGTTTTCAGTGGGAGAAACGTTTCACGAAGTCACTCATCCAAGTGACTTCTTCACTTGAAAGAGTGACGAAACGTTTTCTGAGAATTCCTTACCTAGATGATTGAGCATGCATCAAGACACTTGTATGGCATTAATGGTGCCTTCACATATATACACATTACTCATGCCATGCACACTAATGCACCCACCAAACCATCACAGATCCTCACTTTTAGAGTATTCTTTTGTGAAACCCTCCCTTTCTTTATTTGTGAAACACGCTTGCGGATGCTATTTTTATTTTTTTTTTTTTTTTTTATAACCCATCT
>VUQI01027874.1:11765-24190 GCA_015106735.1 Paratilapia polleni
AAAACCTTTACTTTATGCCTCTTGAAGTAGTTCGCTGTGAATTTGAAGGTGTATTAAGGTTTGTAAATTTGTGGTGGAAGCCATCTCCGATCTGACTTCAGCATTTTTACAGCGCTAAATAACAGTGTAATATTTAATTGACTCCATTCTTCCATTTCTTCATTACATTATGAACTGAGGAAAGGGCTACATGAAAAGACTTTACTATCTTCTTTCAGCCTTCCTCTGCAGAAAAAAAGGATTGCAGAACCAAGTTATTTGTAAAGCTCTGAAGTTTGCATCACCAGTACTTTCTTAATGACAACTGTGAAACCTAATTACCAAATTCAGGTCTGACACCTTGGTAAAAAGTAATCAAAGAATTCAAAATTCTGCATTGTGATCCTTTTCCTTTTTACACTCTAAATGTGTTTAAATAAACAAAATTGTTAAAATAAATAAATAAATAAATAAATAATAAATTACACCAGTGTTTAGAGTAATTTTTTAGTGCCATAATTGTATGCCTTTTGGAGACTATCTCATCTACTCTACTCACTTAACTTATACAATAATTAGATTAAATAAGAAATTAGGACAATGGAGATGCCAAGTCTTTTGAATGCCACTGTAAGTATTCCAAGGGCATGCCATTCTGTCATCACAGAACAGTGGTAAACCCAATCAGGTATTTATACTCACAGTGCTGAGCAGGACTCCCTGGCAGACAGAAGAGATATTGTATGTCAACAACACCATGGCTAAAATGAGGATAAATAGATAAGAAATACTATGCTTCAAAATGACTAACTGAAAGTGTTTCAAAGATGGCTGCAAGAGTGGGGAGACCTGCTTGTAGATAGACTTTGTTTCCACCAAGGTGAAACAGAAATGTTTATTTGGATCAGGTGTTTTTTTTTTCAAATCTGCACTACCAAACATGTTACATACATGTAGCACAGGTATTTTGGGCTTCATTTTGACGTAACAGACATGCGCAGTAAGGATGATTTCACCCCGAACATTGGAAGAAGTGTTTACATACACACCGATCTGGTTAACGATTGGTATAACCCACCTGTCTCGATCAGAATTTTTGATCCGAAGGAGCGTGATCGGGTCAGAATCTTCCGACTGTCGTGTTTACATGAAGAGTTTTTATTCTGATCAGGCTTTTTTTTTTTTATGCGGTTACTTGTGTCCATGTAAACATGGCTACTGACACTTGCCACAACTATTGTACATGAATGTGATAAGCTATTTAGTTTCTTGCATGGTGATGTTTTACAGCATCCATTTCTTTATGTTGGCCAGTCATTAAAACTATTTTATACTTTTAAAGACCTCAGAGTACAAACTAATGATGATGAGGGGGAACTATCTTTTACTTAGCCCAAGATTAGAGCAGTGCAAGTAATTGAACTGATTTGCTAGACTCCTAACCAGTCCGAAGGATAATTCATTCAGAGTTTGATGCTACTAATGCAAAAGCATTTCGACTGGTGTACTGGAGTACATTGACTAATGGGGAAAATGTGAATAGTTAAATCAGCACTAATGACTTCTGGCCACTTAAGTGCATATTATGGATTCATCAGGTTAATTAATCTTACAGTGCGTATTAGCAAGCAGCTACCTATTGGTGAATAGGTTCACCTGTTGGTGAATTTTCTTTATCAGTCTTTGGATTTGTAACAATAGCTATTAAATATTTTACATTAGAGACAGTAATTTGATTTTTATATTTGATTTGTAATTTGATTAATATATCAATCAATCACTCTATCTATCTATCTATCTATCTATCTATATATGTGTGTGTGCAGCTTTAATTTTCATGTTGGTTATTTACCAAAATCAACCCCATTTGATGTCAGAATGATCAACTTCCTGTCAAACCATTGATAAACTTGATATTTTAGTTATTCACACTTACTGTGACAACGTGGCATGCCTCTTGAAATCCTTACATTGTATATGTGAATAATGTGTCAAACATCTTTGCTTTCACTTCACACAGTTCTCCAAAGTGACCACTGGAAGCCCTTACCACTGTCACTCACCTCGGGTGTAAAGGGAGGGCAAACAAGGCTGCCTAGTCTTTGGCCAAGTATTTATCTCAGAGCTATGTCAGATTACACTCAAGTAAATCTGCTTGTCACTGGCTGCACAGGACTATTAAAAGCACACGCATGTTCAGGATGATAAGGGCACAGCAATGACTTACATTAGCTTGTGGAGAACATTTTGCTTGGTGATAAAATTAGAGCTTGTCATCTCCTGTGGGCTAAATCCCAAAATGATGAGATGTGACTGGACTGAATGAGTTTTTTAATTTTTTTTATTTTCATGGTCCTGCTAAATTTGGTTTGCTGGGGTAAAGTTAAGGACAGTAAGAATTCAATCCTGACAAATAATTATGACTTTGAACCAGGTGTCGGCTAAACAGCAATCTAGAAGTAATAAGTCATTTCTGTGCCTAAATGAAGAAAGACAACATGGCTACCATGTATTTGCAAACATTATGAATACTGGCAAAGCACTGATGCATGCAGCCACTCACTCTCACTAGCTTCTGTAACAAGCCATGTGATGTAGATGTACAGTAGGCAACTCCAGTGTTTTGTGTTTTGTCTTGTTTTACCTGGGCCTGTTGACCCAGGTGCCAAAACGCTTTGTTCTGTTAAGCTTTAATTGCTCAGTACTACAGACTGCAAGCATGTCTCTTTTTACTCATCCCGCCTTCAGTCATTTATGTAATCAGTTTGTTCCAGAGATTTACTTTGAATTGCAGAAAAGCAGATTCACTCTAGGGCCTGTCACTGTGTCTGCTAAAAGCATTTCTGTTCGGCAGGATTTAAAACAGTGTTTTGATACGAATGTAAGAAGAATACATTGACTTCTACTGCTGAGCTACAGTGCTGCACTTACTCTTTTACTTGAACTGCTACATGTGGTGACCATGATTAGAGGCTTTGAATCATATATCTTTATGCTGTTACATTGAAAAGATTTTAGATTTTCAATGTTACTTACCTGTACTGAAACATAATGCACATATGCAACAAAATCAAAACTATGTCAGCAATAATGTCATTGAATATATATATATATATATATATATATACAGCTCTGGAAAAAATTAAGAGACCAATTTTGCAGTGGTCTCTTAATTTTTGAAATTTTGATCGACCTAGCTGTGTGGCATGGAGCATTGTCCTGCTGGAAAAACCAATCCTCAGAGTTGGGGAACATTGTCAGAGTAGAAGGCAGCGAGTTTTCTTCCAGGATAACCTTGTACATACCTTTTTTGGTATTTTGACTATTTTTCATTTTCTGCAAATAAATGCTCTAAATGAAAATATTTGTATTTGGGAGTTATGTTGTCAGTAGTTTATAGAATAAAACAAAAGTGTTCATTTTACTTAAATATATACCTATAAATAGCAAAATCAGAGAAACTGATAATTTTGCAGTGGTCTCTTAATTTTTTCCAGAGCTGTATATTAATCCATTCCTCCAGTCCTAGTTGCAGTTCAGGGTCAAATACCTATGCCACTATAACAACATTTCTTTTTACAGTTGATTAAATCTTAAAGTCGAAATATCAAACATTGACTTGTTTTATTTAATAACATCATTTTCTACTTTTTTATAACGTAACATGTAGGGTTATCACAAAAATACTGGATACTTGATACAATTTTTGATCAAACAGGGAAAAATGGCAAAATTAAGAGGCATATTTTTTTAACACAAAGATTAGAGCAATACTGGTCCATTCAAATGTATTCAGCTACAGCCCTGTTTATTTTCTGTGCTTCTGGTGACTTGGCACCATGTTTTCGTTACTGATCAAATAAAGTTGGGAAAGTAGGTTGCCACTGTTTCATTCAAGTAACAATACTTTTAAGAGACATATAGTTAAATTAACACTGTCTGTAAACGTTACAGATGAGCAGGACTGATAATATGTGTTGCCTACGTCCCACGTTAATGTTATCGTTTTATTATTAGCCATAGCTGCTAGCTGTTACCTTAATGATAACTTAAGAGACAGCTAGTGTGGCTATTGGGTAACTTGTAAAAGTTAAATGGCTAACGTTAACGTGTGTGCTGGGAAGTTAATGTTTATGATAACTGTTTAATACTTGAGTGTTGTTGAAACCGGAGCTTTACTGACCTCATAAAATTCTTCATAAAGACCGAGATGTCAGTCTTTAAGATGACTTCTTTAAAAAGAAGTCAACTGGACTTCTTTATGTTCATGATGACGTTTCGCCTCTCATCCAAAAAGCTTTTTCAGTTCTAAGAACTGGCCGAGAGCCCCAGGTATTTAACCCCTCGTTGGGGCTGTCCCCTAGGAGGTGGTTGTTGACCCACTATCAATCATGCGAGTCGTCACATGAGCCAAGGTGTGAAAAAAGACATAGGTCATTACCGTCACCGCTCCATCCCATCATCATGTGAGCTATTGAGGTCACCTGAGGCAAGTTGTGAGTGGGGTTTGAAACACCTGGAAAGGGATCCCAAGACTGCATTGTAGGTGGCTGATAGTTGGTGTCGTAACCCACCGCCTCTGTTCAACGATGGTCGTTCATAGTGGACGTAGATGGCCTCCTTTACTCCTCTCTCAAACTGTCTTCTCGGTCCAAATTGTGAATACTGGCGTCCTTGAAAGAGTGTCCTTTCTCCTTTAAATGCAGGTGTACAGCTGAGTTTTGTCCTGTTGAGGTGGCTCTCCTATGTTGTGCCATCCGTTTATGGAGTGATTGTTTGTATTACACATATTGTGCCTATGGTACCTACAGTACTGAAAAAAAAAACAAGTACTGTGGCGTTTTCAGAATTTTGGTATTGGGTACCATGAGTATCGATTCTGGTGACATCCCTAGTAACATGTAAAATGAGTATCTCTAGGTTTTGTCCAAAAGGTTGGACACAAGAAGCAATATTACCTTCAACTCTGATGATAGCCATTTATCACTATTTTTAAGGTTTTCATAAAGTAAATTAACTATAAAAAATAATCTATAGCTACAGCCCCATATTGTCTAATTTTGTCTCAGGTGAATAGCATATCTGAAAGAAAGCTGTACATTTTTCTCTCTGAGGTTGTCCTCTGGGTTTGAGCCCACCAAGGCTTTCCAGGAAAGTGATGCGTCTCATCAGCTAGGTTGTCATTTTGTGAGTGGTGAGAGCCTGGTTATGCTGTAGCTGAGGAAAGATGCCTGTTCAGGTTTTAGTGTTTGCTTGATGAATTCTGTCCCTGCTGTCCTTGGTTCCTATCTGCAGATATCTTAAAGCAGGGTTCCCTTTGTCATTTCAATGTTCAAATCATTGTGAGGGACAGCAAGGCATATGATGGAAATGATTATGGGGTCGAAAATAACAGGTTTCCTTTGGCTGGCGCTGATTGTTGATTGGGCACTCTCAGTCAGGCTGTAAAGAGAGGGTGGTGACTTTTAGGGACTCTACGGACTAGCGGTGGTAAAATGGCTGAAAAACATGAGTGAAATGAAAAGCAGTATTCAGCCCTCCGAGAAAAATGGAACCTGGAAACATTTTGCAAAGATAAGTGGAGCACCAGTGTCATACCAAGCTGCGGTGTGATTGGCGGGAAGGTCCACACTGAGCACCAGATTGTATGTGATGGGTCACTTTGGCTATGGATGCCATAAAATGTTAGATGCACGTAATTGCATTTGCTTTATCAAATCCCTTGGGAATCCAATGATAGCGTTAATATTGTCATGCCCTGTTTATCTTATTTGTCTTTATTTGGTGTTACAGCACCTCTTTCCTGCTTTTCCTGTGATGATCAGATTGGGGGCTTGTTTGGAGGTGTGGGCATGCGTGTGCCACATTGGATAGGCTTTTTATCTGGCACTGTGTCCATGCAGGGTGGCGATGCTATCAGCGTTAAAACCTGCTACTCAATAGAACCCTGTCAGCCAACAATGGAGTGCAGCATTACCCAGAGTGCAGCAGGACAAAGCCTTCTTTCCTTATCACAGGATTGGAATATTCACAGACTGATTTAACTGCTCTTACCAAGGGGAAGTGTCAGGCTCTGAAAGAAAAAGACAGCACAGCAGAGATGGAAAAGAAAGAGAAAAAGACAGGGAGGAAGAAGAAAAAATAGGATTCTGTGACCTGCAGGATATTTACAAAGAGAGATTTAAAGAAGGGAAATTGCAGATTCATGGGCCAAATTGGGGGCATGAAATTTAACCACAGCATATGTAACCTTATTAAAATAAATTATTTCATTTTAATTTCACAATAATCAAGACTCTTCTCTTTCTTCACACACTCCTTCATCTATCTCTTGGATTTTTGCCCATCTTTATGAGTCTTTGAAGTGAGTGCGCAGTTTGGAGGAGGCACGGTGTTCTGTCTGAAGAGACGCAAGACACTGATGAGTTGTCCATGGAGAATGTCATTCACTTTGCTGAATTTGCACTGTGTATTGGAGCTTTAATCTGGGGGCACATTTGTTTATTGGCATACAAATGAACATCTGCATGGAGCTATGCTTGGACACCATGGTCTCAGCAGCTCCCTAATCGCTTAAAAGCCTGGAGATACAGAGCATGCCAATGAGAGAGCGAGAGAGAGAGAGGGAGGCAGCCGCGCCCAAGGCCTCAATCATGCACCCCTTTATCTGAGTTTCACTTCAGCTCAATAGCTCTCTCCCTCTCTTGTTTTCTTATTCTTCCGGGCCAGCAGTTTAATTTCCAGTTTGCCTGTTGACTCTTTATTGACTTGGCATTATAAAGAGGCGTTTTGCTAACCAGCCATTTTTTTCAGGACCTGACACATCAAACAGCAGTCTGCTTTCATTTGGAAAGTTATGGTAGGACACAAAATGGCCTCTTTCAGTTATACTCTGTCTCACAGAATTGAGGTTAAAAAGTATTAGTAATACTGCGCCTTGAACCCACAGAAACAAAACATAAATGAAAAAGTAATGACAATTTTCAAATATTATTTACTTAACTTATTTGCACTCATTTAATTTCAGCTCATTTTAAGACGCGTTTTCATGTCATTTGCTTCTGCTAGTTTAAGTGGGTTTTATGTGTGTGTGTGTGTGTGTGTGTGTGTGTGTGTTTGGAAGAGTGTGTGTCTCTCTGAACGTCTTGTGACTGAGGAGAGCGCACACATACAGAGACTGAAAAGGAGATACTCCAGCTGACGACCAGTTGTTATGTTACTGTAAGTACAATAAAAGCTTCTAACCAGAGCACTAGTAGCTCTCATGATGATAACATTACAGCCGCATCCCACGGCGAGCACCCCCCAACCCCCAGCCGCACAAAAACAGTCAGCTATAGGGGAAGTACTGCACAGTAAAATGTTCTACGCATTTTAAATACAAACATCGACGCACTGCTTTTTTTAAAGCACCCTGTGAAAAATTACGGGGAAAAAAATTGCCAGCAGTCGAAACGGCACCCCTAAAGAACAAAGTTTCATATTTTATTCACAGGCAACCTCTGCAATTCAAGATCAAAGTGGTAAAGGGCCTCTCAGATCTCTACACGTCTATGATTAATTTGCCTCTATTTAAAAGACATTTCATGAGTTCACCTTTTCACACTAGTACAAACCTGTGAGCCATATATACTAAAGGAAATGAACTGAACAAATTAGTTTCTGATGGCTTATTATGATTTAATTTGGATGTCTCTCCTTTTGCTATGAATGCCCTTGTGTATGTATTTCCTCTCTCCAGAAGAAATTGGATGTCAGTCATTTCCTGCTTAACATACGTAAATTGTATTCTATCTGTGTTGGGTGTGTGCACTGGAGTGAAAGTGTGCAGGTGTGAACTAAGCCCGGAGGATAGCGTCTCTTACCGGAAAGTCTCACCTTCTAATATTGTGGAATTCTCATCTGGTTCAAATGTCTGGAGAACTAAGTCAGGACATAGTCTGAACATGTGACATTTCACATGTGTGACATTTGGATGAGATGTGCAGCCTGAGTAGGGTGTGCAGGAGGTAGGAGACATGATGTTCACACAGTTGCTGTGAATTCTCCAGACAAATTACCTGCTATATTCTCATATAGGTGCAATCAGACAGCATTAGTGAGCATCCAGTCCGACTTAGTCAGAGATTTGCATTCTCACATATCACTCAGCTAGATAATGGACTGCAGTTCATGAGCTAAAATGATATCTAGGTAAAGAAAAGAGTACCATCAGAACTGAGGAGAGATAAAAAGGGGTGAAAATGTATGGGGTCTTAACTTGTTTGGTGCAAAACTTTACAGATTAGTTCTCTGGAGTCAGATCATATCATGTCAGTTTTCTTCTTTATTCTGGTTCAATTTTCTCACTAAGTGAGCTGTGTGTGTGTGTGTGTGTGTGTGTGTGTACCTTATGGGCTGATGTGTGTGGGTTAATGAAGAGCAGTAAATGAAAAACTTTATTGTGTTTGATATAATGTCAACTTCCATTAGGGAAACTGGTGCTAGGAATGATTGCTAGACTATCGGGGCCAAGAGAGAGGTGCACTGTGTGTGTGTGTGTGTGTGTGTGTGTGTTTGTGTTACTCCATGCTTGTGTGCACACCCCAGGGCACAGCAGAAGCACAAAGTGTGTTCTGTAATTATAAATTCATTAGCAGGTGTCCAGAGGAGATATGAATATGACTGTAATCTGTCCCCACCCATGATGGAGCGCTTGTCTAACATTCAAATGTCAACCTGTCGCAGCCAGCATGCTGAGAGAGCTCACAGATTCAAATTCAGAAGATTTAGCCCCACCGACCATGCTCAGTTATAACATGTACCCCTTCATTTGGCAGCCTTTTATATGTACCAGCCATTTTTCAGTCAGAATTGTTACCCCACACTTTAGCAGATAAATTATCTGCCAAGCTCTTCTTCACATATGATGAAATTTTGGGCTCTGACCTTCACCTGAAAGTGGATATTGAAGTTTAAATGAGTAACTACAAGCAATAGCTGACTCTGAAATAACATTCAGCACCTATGACAAGAAAACACACTGAAGGAGAACAACCTTTCACACAGACATAAAAAAAACAAACAAAAGACAGGCAGGCATGTATCTGGTCAGACATAAAAACGAGCAGACATTGGAGCCCTGGCGAGGAGACAAAGTCACATTGTGATCTAGAGCACAGGGGCAGTTTCTATAGCAACAGTAGGCATCTAACCTACGCACTGCTGCTTTTGCTGAAATCTGAAATTGGCGAGAGGAGGCTGGTATTGAGGAAAGAGAGATTGGAAAAGATGAAGATAAGACAGGGCAGGGAGGAGGAGAAGGGGAGATGGGGCAAAGGGAGAAGAGAGGAAGCAGATTGAGATAACGGTGAACGCAGGAGGGAGGTAGGAGATGAGCAGGGGAAGATTGATGTAGGGGAGTGGCTGGAGATCATCAGCTGACCTCAGTGTTTGTCTCCTGTTTGGAATTTGTTGGTCCACTCAGCATGATAGATTTAATTTACTGATAGCACTTTGTGTCAGTGGGAATTTCTCCTACTTTGTGTGTGTCTGCCTATGCGTTTGTACAATGGTGTGCACATGCACACTATCAAAGGGTGTCTGTATGTTGACCATATATTGAGTTTCTGTAAGCATAAGATCATACATTTTTTATGTGCATGCATGGGCTAAGAGGGTGCACAGGGCAAGCAGATCAGTGAGGGATAATTGCTGGCTTGGTGTTGTATCAGATGTGTGTTTAACCCAGAGCCTGAGCCCATAGAAGCCTCTGACCAGCCACAGCAGATGGCCATGTTACCCTGGTGACTGTTCAGAGAGTCACGGTGGCCTTGGACTACTCAACATAGAGCCATCTCTTCTGTGCATGCCTGTGAGTGGTCAGATGCTGTTGCTTTTGTAGGATTTATGGCTCTGTCGGTGGTCTTTTGCATCTTTTCTGATGCTGCTATTACTAGGGTTATATCATATAGATGGATAGTGCCACAGTGGTGTTCATTGTATTTGCATGTTGTAAGTTTAGCACCATGTACAGGGTGATTGTAAGGCAAACACAGTAACAGTGAATCTCGTTTACAAGCAGATGTGATGCAAATAGCATTACTAGGACTGAAAATTGGCAGTTAAACTAAAAAACAGAACAGCTACACTACTCTGTGGCAAAGATTGATAAACACTATTCTCCGTAAACATAATACTTCACTTGGTGTTTGCTGATAGTGGCAGAGGCTGCTGTTGAAAATCTCCCAGAGGTTTTTAACCAGGTTGAGGTCTAGTGACTGTATCATTTTTACGAATGTCAAACTAGTGGCCTCTTGTGTCCTATGTAGACGTTTCTGGAACTGTTATATGTCTCCACTTAGGTATTCAGCTTTTACATTTGACTTACTGTCCATCTATATATCATACAATTTGCAATAAAGAGCAGTAATAAGGGCTACATACAAAATAGCAATGCAATGGTGAAGTGAGAAGTAGGGAACTACAGCTGTTTGAGTAAAGATGCTGGACGGTGTCCCATGGGTGTGAAGAACCAGGCGTTTATTTACAGGAAGCAGTCCTGAATAATGACTTGTAATGCCGCAGCAGTGAGAGTAAACTCTTTAGAAGCATGGGACCAGTCTAAGCAGGACTGGGCTCTGGATCAATCCTGCTGGCAGACACAACAACCCTGTTGCTCTGCCACAGTCTCTCTCTCGCTCTCACTCCATTTCTCTTCTCTCTCTGCAGAGGCAGAGGGGCTATTTTTAGCCCTGGCAGCTCTTTCCCCACCACAACCACCCATCTCTCTCTTCACAATTCATCCCTTCATATCAGCCCGGCCTGAGCCTTCATCCTAACCTCCAACTTAACCCAATGTACTCCCTGAAAGATCTGCTCTGATCCTCCACTCAGCTCCTTTCCTTCCATGCTCACTCCTGATGTCTGAAAGAGCTGGGGGCCACAGGGAGTGCTGGTAAGTTGAGGAGATGTGTTGGGAGAGAGATTCTCTTCTTCCTTTCTCTTGTCCTCCCAAACAAGCTGAGTCCAGACTCACCCACCCCGTGTTTGATGTCAGTCTGAGTTTTGATCATACTGGTTTGTTTTTTTGTTTTTTTCTCTGATGGATTGTTTCATACTGAGTTGATGACTGACTAGCTGATTATCACTGGAGGCCTGCCAAGACCTTGACTGTTGTGTGTGGAAAGGCTTTTACATTGAAAGAGAATGGGAGAAAGATGGGTGCTGACAGAGAAAGAGAGTACTTGTGCATATAGATGTATGTGAGTGTGTGTGTTTTTGTTTAGAGATAAATAAATGTAGACAGTGCAGGAGAGAGATGCAAATAACAACACACCAAACAGTAAGGGTAAGAAAGAGCTTAATATAAACTGAGTAAATTAGGCAGACTGAGCAGTAATTGTTAAGACTTACTACACCTGTACAGAAAACTCTCTCTTTCTCTGTCAGCTATCTTCCTTCATCAGACCATGACCGCAGCTCTTACAGTGAGGGCGAGGCAGTCACTGTGTTGTCCTTGAGAGCGCATCCTCAGCCAGCCTCCTCATGATAATGAGGCAGGCCACACAGACGCTGGGCGCTACATGCAGCCCCTGCCCGCCCTCACGCCTGCCTCTGTGGGAGATAAGGATGCCATTTCATTGTAAAAGAGCACAGCAGGGAAGCTAGCATCCTGGGGAATGGGGCCAGGTAAAGGCTAAAAACTAAATCTGTTGCTTCAGCTGGTGACCAGAAACTTCACTAATTAATTAACTAAAGCAAAATAGTTTAACAAGGTGGCATAAATTTTCATTCTTTTCCTTTTTCTGTTTCTTCCCTCCCACGAGAGCTGTTTGCCCAGACTGAAAACACAACCAGCAGAGGTTGATAAAACTCCCAGAGAGAGGAATGTTTTGAGTCTATTTTGCTCTCACACAAACCACTTTACTCCATGTTACATCTGGGCTCATACCACAGTGCCACACAAGGTGACAACAGTTTCCACAGCACTAGAAACTGTTCCTATAGTGTTTTAAACAAAGTTCAGACATGTGCCACATACATTGCATCCTCTTAACAAAAGCATTGCCCAGATGCATTACATCCTACAGCTATCGTCTCACTTTCTCATGACAGTCATTCCACATCACACTACTCCTCTGTGTTCTGTGATGCTGATTATATTCTCATGCTGAACAGTGTGATTGAATATAACCATGACTCTGTTTACCTTACCGCCGCCGCAGGTCCGGGCTGATATAGGCACTGCTATATCTTCTCTCATCATCTTTCTTTTTACTTTTCTTTTCTGCACAGGAGAATGCCATTTCATACTACGATTCCAAAGCGGATTCAGACTATGTGAGTACAGTACGGACTGCTCCCCCCTCCCCCGTCTGCCTGCCTTAAACCCCAAATCCTACCCGCTCCACTTCCTACCCCTGCCACCATGTCCTGCAACCCTACCCCACCCTTCCCCTTTTCGG
>VUQI01027874.1:24210-34792 GCA_015106735.1 Paratilapia polleni
CCCACCTTCCTCCGGTCACAGGCCCCTGGGCTGTCTGTGTGCATTAGTGAGGTGACACTGCTATATGGTGAGTTGGTGTGACAGAGCAGGGCTAGGCCGACATGCATGTGACAGTGATTTTTAGATGTCCTCCCCCGGTTTAATTTCCAGAGTTTTCTCCTTCCTCTGGACCACGATTGTGTCAGCTGCAGACTTGAACTGTTGGTTGTCAGACCTCTGTGCCCATCAAGACTCCTCACATCTAAACACAAGTCATATCACAGTTTCAAACAGTGGGAATCACTTCTAGCATGCATGTCATTCATGCTCAAGAATATGAGTGGCATTCAAAGAAGGCCAGCAGACTGAAGCCCAGAAAAGCCCAGCAAATCATTGGTCTCACCAGGCCACCACTCTGGTTGCAGCCTGCAGTTACTCCTTAGGATAGGGCACACTTGGAGCCCATACCCGCTGATTGATTAAGTTTCAAGGAGGAGTGCAAGAATCCTCTTTAGATCACCAAAGCACAAAAAAACGATGGGAAGAGAGTGAGAAAGGGAGGCAGAGAAGCAATAAATCATGATGTGATTTTCTCTTTGTGCACGCCACTCCCTTGATTAATGACACAGTGCTTTAGGGCCTGTCAGCGCATCTAATTGGAGAACATCGGTCATCATTAACATGGCACGCTGAGGCCAAACCAGTGACACACCTCTGACCCCCACATCACCAACCCCACAACCACCCAAAAAAACGACAGGATAAGTCAGGCAGAGGTCATTCCTCTCTGAAACCCCAACAGTAGTCCACCAGTACTCCCTTGTCTGAATCTTGATTCCTCCCTCGATGACTTTTTCTTTCAGTTAAGCACTGCTGCTTGAGTAAAAACCTTTAAACATTGGGATTTTTGAAGAGTGGTTTCAAGAATGGTAAGTAATTGGCAGGCTCTTTTCTTTCTTGTACACTGTACCCTGTTAATTTCTCCTCTTGTCACTGTACCCTTGATATAAATGTGGAATGTGATGATTTATTTTAAGTTAAAACTAGTCGTGTCCCAAAGCATGTCTGATGTTCATTCTATTGTGGAATGAGACGACTGTTTTATTTGCCTCTTTTAGGTTTGTTAAACTTATAGTAGCTCCATTCTTTGTATTGATTAAGGTTTTTAAATTAAACTCTCTGAATAATAAGTTTGTTTGGATGTAAAATAACACCATGATTTTCAGGTCCTATGTGGCCATGAGTTAAAGTACCTGTATTTTTGCAAAAACAAACAAGATCAGCCCCCACACCCTCTAAAAGATTATAAGATACGCTTCAGCAGAGAGTAGACAAAGCATCCTGGGTGAAAATGCAAATATTCTTTGGACTGCGTGATCCCACTTTCAGCACAATACTTATATCTGCCTGCTAGAAAAATGCTGTCAATCATGCCTCTAGGTTGTAATTTAGTTTGAGGACATCAAACATATAAAATATATTATTACAAGTGTGATTAGTGTAATGGTAAATCAACGTTGAAATGTTTTTTGCTGTTTTTCAGATGTGACATGCAAATGCAAATAGCACTACATGTGAAGCATGTTAAACATCTGTTTATCATTAATTTTGTTGCTCTCTGAGAAGGAACCTGTGTTTAAAGGATTATCTTCTTTCCATTATCACAGTGTTTCTTCCCATTTTTCCCCAGCTAAACACTCTCTCATACAAGCACATACACAGGGTCACAAGTGAGATGTCTCAGGTTAGCCCTGGTTGGCTGAGGGTGAGAATGAACGAAGCTTTAAAATGTCATCTCTGGCCTCTTCAGTCTTTAATTAAACCTTGAGAACTGGTAGATAAAATTAACAAATTGGGTAATGAATCAAGCAAAACAGGTGGTGGATGGTTGAAGAAAATGAACCAATCAGTCTTTGCTGTGTGGATTTATTCAGCTCCTAATTAGACACTGCCTTGGTTAATTATGATTGGGCTCTTCTGAAGACAGAAAAAAAAGGCTCCATGCCCGACATTGACAGAATTAGTGTCACACTGAGTGATAAACAAACACCTCAAACTCACAGTTAATGCCGTTGAAAAGCCAACATCTCTAACCTAATCAGATTCACTGTTATTTGATAGTCAGTCTGAGAAAGCTTCAAACCATTTCAAATTTACCATGGAAACAAAATGCAAAACTGACATTAATCCAACATGTATGTGAGTTTTAATAGTAAATACAGTATTCTGTTTTTGTCTATTCTTTTTGCTATATAACCTCTGTTTATCTGATTTCAATATGCAAAAGTGTAACTTTTAATTGCCAGTTTTTGAGTTTGTAACCAACAATATTATAGTCTGATCATCATGGCCTCTTACTTCCTTGCAACCCATTCTTACATTTTTTCCTTCTTAGAAAATTGTCTCTGTCTTTAGTTTAGCCTCGGTTTATTTTTGTTATGAAGTAAGACATAAATATAACAGCATGAGACTCAGACAAGAGAACAAGATTATCTGTATTATGTATTTATTGTTATTGCCTGCTAGTTTAAGAATAATGTTTTTAGCTTTTAATGAACAAGGAGTGTTTAAAGAGAAAAACTGGCACATGGCAATGTGGCTGACATAAGCAGTTGCCTAGGGTGCAAAATGTCAGGGTAACAGTAACAACATTATCAACAAAAACAGGTTTTTAATTACTGTAATGAACATAGTGCACCCCCTGAACTGTCAGACACAAGTTGACAATATGAAGGAATAAACACTGCCTACTATCAAAACTGATACATGTAATCAGTGCACAACAACATACGCTCTATTCATACTGCCAATTCACTGATTTTTTTAATTTATTAATTTTTTTCAGGAAAAAAGTCTGAACGTCAGGGTTTTTCCACATTTCAGCAGCAGCGGTGGTTAATTAACAATACAGAGAGTGCAAAAGGCAGTCTATATGCTACAGCTGCCAGAAACACACACACAAGCTTGTCTGTAAAGGACGTAATCCTGCTTTTAACAGGAGCTTAAGTTGTGCTTTTTGCTTACTGCTATTTGTAGGGGTCTTTCTTGTGACAATATTAAAAACCTGGAGCTTTACAGGGTTTACCTAGAGCAGCAGGATCCATATGGGCATTGTGTTCTGTGTGTTTACACTTTTAATTATTCCCAACACAAAAACAGAATAGGGCAGGACTGAAAGGTAAATCACAATCAGAACTTTTACACACACTTTTAACTCACAGTTAAAGTTAAGTTATATATTTGTTACACAGCAGTTGGCAGAACACTGTAAAAAGTTGAATCAGTTTACTAAATTTAAAATATTGTTCTTGTCAATTTTATTTTATTTTTTTCATTCTTCCCGCTTAAATTCAAAATCTTTATTTGTGGTAGGGGTTATTGTATATTTATTGTGTGCATGGATATTTCCCATAACTATACAGAGGGTTTAACCTCTCTAATCATTAAAGAAAACCAAATATGTCTACAGGTAGCCTCTTAACAATGAAAACACGTTTCACTGTTCCATAAGTTTCTGTAGTTTGATAATTTAGCTAGTTTTGTTAACTGCATATTAAATTTTATCTGAATTCTTTCAGTTTTTATGATTTTGCTTAATTAAGGTAAATTAGTTTTACTAAACACTTTACTTGAGGCCAAAACACAGGTCAGTGTTTTTAATGTTGAACTCCTTGATAACAGTTTTTTAAAGTAATGATTTATGGGTTAAATCACGTGTGTCACTCAGTGCATGCTTATCTCTCCTAATGTATTTTTTCCTTTGCCGTAATTTTATATGAGTTTGTAGAGGTGACAACTTTCTCATGAGCTGATTTCTCTCATAACACTCATTGTCTCTTATGTTGTCTTTCAATGGGGCTTCAGCATAACTATCCCTCGGTTCGTTCCGACAACAGTTTGTAATTGCATTTTAATAGTCAATTAAAGTATGCCCATCAATCAAATTTTGCTCTGGATGTGGGGTTTTGATTTAATTTCTTCAAAAAACAAACTTTTTTTTTTCATGTCAGATCCAATTAACCCATGCTGCTTTATCAAAATGATGCAATGTGAAACGTTGCTCTTTGGCTGCCCAAATGCACAGAGAATGATCTGAGATATGAGTTTTGTTTTGCAACTATTAAGTGAATGAAATCTAATGAAGGATGGCTCATAAAGGAGGAATGACAGAAGCATGATGCCTGACTTTGATGAGGGCTACTTCTGTATAAGGGGGTGGTGCATGAGAACACATAAACTAAATTGTGTTTGTTTAGCAAGGACCCAACCATCTTGATTTGTAAACTTTACCTGTTTTCTAGGAGTGCATCTAACAGGGCTTTAGAGGGCGCACACAGGAATATCAGATCAAGATGAGCTAATAAACCGAGCCAGACAGTAGGCTTATATCTTGCTGCCATTTTTTTTTTTTACGAACTTAAATCTCTTCATCCTGTGAGAGCAGGCACAGATTGTACTACACTGATAACTTATCAAGATAAAAAGCTCAAATGTCAGTTTTCTTTTTTTTTTTTAAATTCTGGCTCTCTTTGATATCTGACAAGTTCCTAATGTAATGTGTGTGTCAAGCTTTCTCATCTTTTCTCTCAGTGGCCAGAGTGAAAAAGCTTAAAAGTAGAAAGACAAGATGATAATTATTTATTTCTTTAACTGTTAAATGTTCATTGGTGAGAAAAGAGAAACAGTGCTGCTGTCATTCATATTGGTGGTAAACTAAGCAGTAATTAAGTGGTGCTAGGTGCTAGTTATTGTTGGGGTTAATTTCTTTGACACCTCATGTATCTGAGATTGTCATCACGAGTACTAATGAGTCTCTCCTTTTGGTGTCTGCTCTAATACCTGCTGTTGTTCTCTTGCGAGAACATAAACTGTCTAAACCTGGAGGCAGACAAAAGGCAAAGCAAAATAACCATTTTTTTTGTGCTAAACACGATCACAATTCTGCATGCAAGTAAGAAAGGCGGGCAATATACTGTTTGTACCAAAACCTCAGATGGGTGCTGTAAAACCACAATATGGGCAGTGACGGAATACGGTTCTACATTAGCATGTTTCTCCATTTTTTTTTCCTGTCAGTTTTTATTTGTGTTCTCACTCAGATTTGTGTTTGTGTGTGTGTGTGGGTGTGTGCATGTGTGTCTGCAGACGGAGGATGGGGAAGAGGAGAATCCGCTGGAGACTTCATCTTCTTTGGAACTGGAGTTTGTGGATGATCCCAATTTTAAAAACAAGGTCAACTACTCTTCCAGTGCAGTCCAGATTCCTACAGACATATACAAAGGCTGTAAGTTGCAACTTATTTTTTGCTAGTAATGTTTACACTGTTGGAGTTTGTGCAGTTGGCCTTCTGTGTAAGATGGTTGTAAAATGGTGAAAAGGAAGACAAATTTGTAATACTGAATATACATGTGGATTGGCAGTTTTCACCTATATACTAGATGTACCAAAAGGCCTCCTGGGTCATGGACAGACAGCCTGTTTTAACTTGACCTCTCCCCTCTTTCTCAGTGTGTTAACGCAGTCTCTCCCTCCTCCACTTCAGCACACTAACATGATTTTAGATGATAGATGCTCTCTCACACCAGATCTGTACTATATATTTTGTTTTTTCATGCATGGGCACGGTCTCCCCTGCTCATGGACCCTGCCCTTCCTGCCTGGCACTGTCCTGCCCTCTAGACATAACACCCTTCTTAGTCTGCCGCTGCCAAACGGACAGAAGCAAGTACACGTACTTTCCGGGATTCTGATTTTGCTTGGCATGCTCCCTCTGTTATCCACCTCTAACCTTTTGGATATTCTATGCCTGTCTCTTTAAACACTCAAAAACCAGAGCATGTGCAGACAGACAGCCATTTTCACAGCAGAAGCTTTTTTTTTTCTTTCTGTTATTGTCTAGCTCTTCACTGTCTTTGTTGAACAGGCAGTATATGGCACCTGTCTGTAACAATGCCCTCCAGCTGTGTCTCCAGACAAATCTTGTCAGAATTAGACACTCTTGGTTCAGGAGGAGATGTCAAAGGCCACGGCTAACTCACAATAGAGCAATCAGGCCTGTACATTGTTCCCGGAGCCATTTTGTGGCAGCTCTGGTTCCCCTGACTGAAGAAATGAGTCAGAGAATAAAGGACTCTTGATTGAGGCTGGTGGAGACTAGAGGAGTGGAGTGGTACAGTGCACAGAGTTAGTTTTTCCTGAGCTGTTCTGTGGAAAATGTTTACTATTAATGTTGTTTAGTTAGCTCCCATAGTGCGGTCTGCTGTGCAGAGATTGCCAACTGCAGATTTTGTGCCAACTTTATTATGAACATGTGTGCTGTGTTTTACTTGTGGATAAATAAGCAGTTGAAAAACATGTTGAACAAATGTACATTAATTCTTAAAGATGCTTTGCGACCAAACCAAATGTCCCAGGCAGAAATGTAAAAATTATAAACATCAGTCTTTAGATATTGAATGTAGAGTTCCCTTTAGACAATGTTAAAAGGAAATTCAATCTAACACATCAAAATCCTTTTACAGCTCTTAGGGAATAGTATTGCATATGCAAAAAAGGTGTATGAGCCCTCTGTGGCTCCAGAGGGAGCTGTGAAAAACCTGATCAACCAGGTGCTGTGTTCTGGACAATTTCAGAACACAGTGGTTCTGCTTTATTGATTTTGATACTGATGTTCTAAATAGAAAACTAAACAGCTCCCCCAAAAGAGCAAGAAAATGCTAAATTATGTTAACTAGTATATGCACATGCTACATTATTGTTTGGCGTGTTCGTACTGTTGGCAAACGGATATACTTAATCACATTGAGAAAAGTAAGGAAAAAACTAGGGGTGGTAGATGTTGTTTTCATGCTAAAATTGAGTAATTTTAGCCTGTTGCTAGGTGGTTGCTAGGCATGTATAATTCAGCTTTTGTAGATATAAAAGAGATGTGAAATTAAAATGAAAACATGCTTTTATAAGGTGTTATAGGTGTATAAATGCTAGGCAGTTTCTAGGCAACGTAATAATGTTATAATATCTGATACAAATAAGAACCTTCAGGGACCTAAAGCTGCATCCACAGTGAGAGCGATATGCAGTGACCTGACAGCCAGAGACTATGGAAAGCGAATGACATTCGATGACAAAATAACTGCTGGCAACGTGAAGTCGATGGGTCCCGAGAGTGACTATCAATGAACATGCAGGATACCGTTGATTGACATATGACTTGGCAGTAAATACATTAGAGGGTTACCTAGGCAACCGGAGCCTGGAATGTCCAAGCAACCAGCTGATAGCTTCAAAGCGATGCGTTACAAGTAATTTGTTTCCAGTATGGCCACAGCTTTAGCTGTACCTGTGTGGTTGCTCAACTCCTGATCGTGTAGGAAGAGTTTGCAGACAGAAAAACAAACACACAGACAGACAGACAGAGATTTTGTATATTATAGTCAGATAAATCTCGAAGCAAATGACTGCAATGACTGCATTTAGCTTGACTCCAGCGGAGGGCTAGCACAAACAAACTTCTTTCTTGATGAACTACATCAGATATAAGTGCTTAATATATCAACACCATCTCAATTGTTCCAGTTAGGCTAAATGACACACACCTTCATAACACAGAGTCATTTATAAATATCTCAGTTATAATTCCTTCTCATAGGTTAGTTGCAGTCACATGAGTAAAACGAAAGAGAAAATGAATAAAAGTATAAGAAATTGTTTTTGTTCATAAAAGTAAATTTTTTCACTATTCAGTGATGCAGGTACTGCAATGGTATCAAAGTTCAAGTTAGCCATACAAGTAAACAGTAAACAGTTTCACTCAGTTACACAAGTAATAACAGAATAGAAAATAATTTGATTTAGTGCATGTTCATGAATGTGACCATGCATTAAGGTATTTACTTGAAGGTATGTACTCCTAATGGTAAATAGTAAAGTTTTATGTTAAGAGTACAAAAAACAAATTCCTAAGAAAAGTTTGTACTTTTTGAAACAAGGATTCAATCTAAATATAAAGCGACCGGTTATGTCTGTCAAAATTCAACACACTTCGGCACTGTGTGTGTCATGGTTCAGTTTTCTTGTTCAGTGTGTGTAAACTACCCATTGCATATCTAAGAGTATTATAAGTGTAGCTAAATATTGAACTGGTGGAGTATTTTAACTAACCATGGAAGGAATTTACATCAAGTTTATGTCATGGGAGCAACATTTGCTTCAGAGAGATGGTAAAAGTGGATTAATATCTATATGTCATGCTCTGCTCTGGTCCTACCAGTGGGAGCCTGCAGGGGTGCCTTGGATGTCTGAGGAAACTAATGTGGGCGGATTGTTGTCCTCTGGGTCTGAAGTGGTCTACATCTACAGTATATCTGTCGGTTTAGGATTAGCAGAAGAGAAGCATTGTGTGTGGGTAGATTCAGCACTTATTTCTCAGGGGGAGGCCAGAGGAAACGCAGGAAAAAGAAAACAGTAGGAAGAGCAGTGTACAGTCGAAAGTACAGCATAATGTTCAACAGTTGATCAAAGATACTGTGCTGTTTAATAGCATGTGTGCTCTATGTAGTTGAAGTAGCTTGCCTTGATTTGCACACATTGTTAGTGCACCGAATAAATTGACTATTTTACAGAAAATGGCATTTTGTATTCCCTGTTGCATGCAAATAGGTGTCCTTAGAGATGGACTGAGCAAGAGGTGTAGATAGAAGGACAGATATGAAGAAAAGGGGTGAAAGGAGAGGAAAAGAAACACTTTAATAATAGAAACCATTTAGCAACAAAAAAGAATTTTCTTTCCTTTTTTTTTTTATTGTGATCCTTTCAGCAGCTAAATGAGGCGAGGTATGCGTCTTGGTTTGATTTGTCTGCTAGGCCCCATGTCCGTTTATTGAGATTGAGAGTGTTCCCTGAGCGCAGTAATGAACCATTTTATGATTCATTATCCCACTGCTGATTCCTGCTGCCAAGTCTGCAAACTTTCTAATTAGCTTAGGTCAAACATTCATACAGTTTTCTTCTAATTATCATTGGCTATTACAAAATGGACATCACAACACAACCACCGAGGAATAAACTGAGGTGTTAGGTGTTGTCCATAGAGGAACAGGTTTCAGAAATGGTGAGGAAGTGCAGGGATTTGCTAAATAAATGTGAAAGAAGGACTCTGAGAACATAATCTTATACAAGAAATAAACACAAATATTTATTAAAAAAATAAGTATAAAAACAGTGAGAAGATGCATTAATTATTCTTTGGCAGCTGACAGCTCTGTCATGGATTCGGTGAGATGGAACCAAGTTCATACTTGCAGATAGAGGTTATTAAGCATATATTAAGTTCTGTTTTCATTATAGCATGTTGAAATTATAGAATGTTGTAAATCAGTCTTTTTTAAAATGATGGTAATTGGGTGTGTATATTGTACACACAGTTTAGGAATACACTAGTGCTTGTTTGAGAATAAGCAACTACTGTTCCCAGCAGGGAATAAAGGAATCCACCATTGAATGTGGGAAGTCCTTTCATTAAATTTGAAGTTTAAATCCACTGCATGCTGCTTCTTTTCCAGCGGCCTAACGTCATCTTGTCAGTTTGCTATTGTAGTCAGGCACAGTCAGAAACTTGGTTATTAGAATTGAATGGCTACGACTGGCTGACTGTATGTGCAGATGAAAGAGCAGAGCTTAAATGTTCTGCATGGTACGATTAACCCACCCACCCTATCCTCCATGCACACACACACGGACACACCATAGCCATTGTTACCACCCCTTCCTATACTTGGTTGTCTGTCTTCCACCCACTGCTTCATTCAGAATTATCAAATTTGCTTTGCAATCAACCAATATTTTCCAAAGTGCACCATACTTTTAAAGAGGAATGTTCTACCATTTATGCAACCAGTGACTTCCACAACTCAACCTTCTGGGTATATTCAAGGATGCCCCAAGACTTCCAAGACTTTGAACCTGAGATAGCAAATTGCTTTTATCCACTACGAGGCAGCGGGAAAAACTTGGTTATGGCGAAGGTCTCTTTCTGTTAAAAGGTAGTTCTTCCTCTGCCAAGTGCTTGCCCATAGGGGATTATATGATTGGTGGGGTTTTCCCTATATTTTAGGGTCTTTATAAGATAAACATGTTGTGTGTCTTGTAGAATCCTGTTTTTCCTCATCTGTGGATTGTTTCTCATTGTATCTCAATCTAATATGGAAATGATCATACCTGCTTTTATTCTGTCATCTTAATTATTGTAATTCGTTATTCCTTTGCCTGAGCAAATCATCTCTGGATTGCCTACAAACGGTCCTGTTTGTAGGCAACAGTCCGTTCCGGTCAAACAGCTCCTGTTTTTGGATATGGAGAGTCAGTTTGTTGTATATAGAAACGTTATAGCCGAGTTTTCATAGGGAAGAGAAAATAATGACACCTCTTTCATTTTGTCTTTCGCTCATATATTTTAAATAAAATGCTACATTTGTCATCTTGAAGTAATAATCTATGAATCTTGAGATTTGCCTCAGTAAAATGTAAAATGTCATCTTTGTCAGTGTGTGTGTGTGTGTGTGTGTGTGTGTGTGTGTGTGTGTGTGTTTGTGCACATACAGTACAT
>VUQI01027874.1:37501-51462 GCA_015106735.1 Paratilapia polleni
AAAAAAGAGAGAAGAGAGAGAGAGAGAGAGAGAGAGAGAGAGAGAGAGAGAGAGAGAGAGAGAGAGAAATGAAGTAGGAGTTGGGTTGACATGATGGAAAGCAAGAGAAGAAGGTGGGAGATGCATCTTTGATGACCTTGAACTGTGGAGGAAGCTACTGATTTATCTCACTTAATGTATGTTTAGTGTTATTTTTTTACCTGCTCACTGTGAAGTCTTGAAATTATCCAGCATTACAGGAATACTGTTTCTGAAACCCACATTGCTGTTGAATTTTATAAGTGAAACTATTCAAAGCTGTGAGCTCCACAAACAACATTTTATTCACCTGAATTGTTTTGGTCTGGAAGCAAAATACCTCAGAGGTGGATAACTGAAAATCTAGAGAAAATAAAACATACCTTTCCAACAATTTGCATGGCTCTAACCAACTCCCACAGTGTTAGCTTTTATTATTTAGTGAATTACCTAGTGAACACATGGTGCATAAAAAAAAAAAATTACTAAATATTTTTCCTATATTTTAACCCACTAATATTCTAAGCAAAATGTACATATTTCAGTGTCACCCAGCATTTCTACTGACCAATACAGAGTCCACAAAGGAGAGTAACTAAGAACAAAATAAGGCACAATGGAACCCAGGAACATGAGGAATAAACAAGTAACATCTAGGGAACACTGGCAGATGAGCAGGCAGAGGTCAAAGGCAAACTGAGGCTATAAATACACACAGGAGGTAATCAGGAGAGGTGGAAACATCAGGGTAACAAGACACAGATGAACTACATCTAGATGACAAGACACAGCGAAGTACAACTGAATGCAAGACACAGGAGGAAACTGACTAAGAATTTAAAACAGGAAGTAACTGACAAAACACTGAGGCAGGAGACTAACACTGAGCACGATACAGGGGAACACTGGGAGGGTAAACAATAAATACAACTCAAGGAACCAAACTCAAAGAAACTACATGAATGTTAAACTAAAACTTGAACAAGGAATAAAAGACTCAGAACACAAGTTATGTAATAACTCAACTAACATCATAGAAACATGAAGAAATAAATCAAAATATCACAAGATAATCAATAATACAAACCCAGGGAACAGACTATGATAAAGAAATTCTAAAGATATGATACAGACACAGGAAAAGCAAAATAATGAACAAAACCACAAGGAACCAAATAACAAATTCAATGAAACACTAACCAACTAACTGGGAGTGAAGGTAAAAAAAACTCAAAACATGAATTAACCAGTGTCCAAGACCCAGGACCATGACAAAATGGAACTATTCATGAACACTTAGTCACTCTGTCTAAAACAAAGAAATATGTAACACTTGTGGTGATGACGGCATTAATGGTTATGACTCTTCATAGGGACTTGGGTAATAGATTCAGCTCCATTACAATTATGGATTTCTTATAAGGGACCACTTTTGTTTCTTGATGAAATATTGTAGGCACCTGTGCCTTTTTTCTGCTCTGTGTGTACAGAAAAGGTATGGACTTGTTTCTATAATGCTGGATTAACACAGAGCATAAGGGACATATTGTTTTGGATGTTTTTTCTTTTTTTCACAGGTACATCAGTGTGAGTAATGTGTGTACTTGGAGTTGAGGGGTGGGGTCATAGGATCGAGGTGGGGGAAGTTGAGGAATGATCTCACAAAGAGATGCTCCATAAATCCCACTCATAATTGTTTCCCTACTTGGTGTGCAGTCTTGCTCCATAAAGGGGGCAAAGCCAAGGGTGCTCTAAATGTCAGGGGAGCGGTGCACTGATGAATTACCTTTTAAAGATATCAGAGAGAGGTGCATTTCATGTGAAAGATGAGGCCAACACAGTCCTCTTAGGCCCTGTCTGCCAGTGTGAGCATATTTCCCCCCCAGGGGAAATATGTCTTTTTATCAACTGTCCAGAGAAGTCACGGCATTTCCTAACTGAATAAATCAAAGAGAATTAGTTCGCTGTGTTCTCTTATCTCTGATGTGCCTGTTTTTCTGCAGAGATCACCTGCAGATGTGTGTAAATATGTGTGTGTGTGTGTGTGCGCGCGCGTGTGTGTGTTTGCAGTACTGGCCTGACAGTAGAGGTGGCTCAAATAGTTTAGTTTCAGATGGCAGCGTAAATACACATACACTCTGCTCTGTTTTTTATTGTCCTTTATTGGAGGACAAAGACTGACCAACACTAAAGTGTCAATAAAGACTGTTACGCACAGCTGCTGAGTTAGCTTACTAAAATGTGTGCAAATAATTAATAAGTAGTACGTTGTGTGTCTGATAATCCTTCTTTCATAGCCCGAGTTCAGTTAATACCTTGATGTTAGTCTAGGTAGCTGAGATGGTGCTAGTTTTAACAGAGGTCACAGGATGTCTCGTTGCCCTTGGCCTGTCTGGGACAGCTATCATTACAGAACCAGTGCTTCTCCAGATAAGAGCACCAGGACTTCACAGCACACTGGCTGCCACTGCAGTAACCTGCTGTGATAGCTCATGCTTAAAGGATAATACTTTTTACACATTAATCAGATGGCTCTTTGACCATGGAGTATTGCACGGCACAGGTGAAATTGAAAAGCGTGGTTTGGTTCCCTGATAATCTCCACACAAGTATCAGTAAAATATAGCCACTGGTGTCACTGAAATGCTTCAGAGTTGTGGAAGTGATGGAGGCAAGTTTGAAAATGCATGGTTAAAATGTCAGACATACTGAGAGTGTCACAAAATTCGCTCTCCGTTTTTATCTTTCTGGCTCTTTATACCATCTGGATTCTTGGCAAATGTAAACACTGAGTTATGAGAGACAGAACATAAAGCTCTCTCGCTTTCTAATTCTGGTAGAATGCAATTCATTTTGCAGCAGGCCTGTCAGTGGCATGCATCCTTCACAAATGAATCATCAAATAGCCACGAAACAACAAAAAAACAAAACAAAACCAAAAAAAACTGCCAACGCATGGGAAAATATAGTCCTCCACTAGATCAAGATATTGTTTTACAGTAATAATGAAAGCATTCCCTATGACTTCACCTCTGAAACTGTGTTTAACAACAAAAAAGGTGATCTGTAATTTGTTACACAATCTAAAAACACACCAAATAATCAATTCTTTGACCTAAATAACATCTTAGATTTTCATTTTAACAGTTGAAAGTCAAGTTTGTTTTGTGTATTTTTTTTTTCTTCTGCCCCCATGGGCAAGAAATTGCTTTCTTTCTTGCTGTGAAAGAAGCCAGTCACTCGTGTTAATTTTTGTGTTTCTTTCCATCAATCACCCCCCCCACCCCTCTCCCCAAATGTGTTTTTGTGTTTGTGCCCATTTGCAGGGCTGCCTCTATCCTCCTCCATTCTTCCTTTGTGTTTATGTCTGTGAATTTTGAGGAAAAAAAAAAAAAAACATGTTGAGGAGCTCCCCTTGGTGATGGCGGCAATTTGGCTTTCATATCCTCCAAACGCTGCTTAGTGCTGCTGTATGGTGTGTGCGTGCATTTGTTATACAGGTTGTTTTGAGCCACGATTTTAAAAAGACTTTGGCAGCTTTCAACTGAAACAATAAACAGTGTTATATTTTTATATAATGTGTCAGTGTGATTATTTGGAAACTTTCAGCTTACAGTAAAGGAGGTGAGAAGTGAATGAGGGAAGGTTAGTGTCATATTTCTTACCTCTTAAACTGACAGCTCGTCAAAGACTGAGCAGTAATTGAAAAGCATGGGAAAAGTGGATAATGATCGTTTATTTGTGTGAAATTCAAATGAGGGGTTGAGAAAAGCTGGACTTGTCGGTTCAGGGGCTTATCTAGCTTTGGTTGGCTGAGTAATTAAATCAGAGAAGCGAGTGAAGTTCTCCTCAGCTCAGCGCCTCGTCTTGTTTCCTCTTTAATCAGGTGGCTATTAAACCTCTGATTGCACTCCCCATCTTCTGACTTCAGCTTAGCTATTAAACATAGACTGAAAGCATTTTTGGTTTATGTGTGTGTGGATGCACATTGTGTCACACAGGGATATGCAAAAATAGAATGCATGTTTTAGATCATAAATGGAAGCAAAATAAGGACAGTGCAAAAACAATAGAAGACAGGGTGAAGCAGAAAAGAGAAACATGTTTTATTTCCAACACCACCTGCAACATGTTCTTCCATTTATTGCTGACTAGATAATGAATGCTTCTTTCCACGACTATAAATCCATTTATGTCTGACATGTGAGATCTATGACCTTATGCTTTAACTTAAAACACGCACATTAATGCATTTGGTCATGTATGCACAACTATATACTTTTTCTCTTTTTCCTTTTACCTGTTTCTCCTCTCCCAATAACCAAGCACCCATAAATCCTCCAACACACTCATAGACATTTGCAGAAATAGTTTAAAGGACTCGATATCAAAAATTCAGGAGTTGTTTCTTTCTACAAATGCTGTTAGTGACAGTATGACTGTATGACCTCCTCCAAGGTCATATCAGATTCTTCTCCTGCCCTCCAAAGAGATTGCCCAGATTAGACTAATTCCATACTCAGACAGCTACCGCCGGCCAAGCTGCCTGCATACATGCATTCTTATGTTTTAAGCTTGCTTCTGCTGGCATGGACAAGGTTGTTCAGCAAGAGAGTTGACCTTAGGGTTCGTAATAGAGAAAAGCTGCTGTTGTGTTATACATTCAGGTCCACTATATTTGCCAGCCGCAATAGCCACGAGGCTGGTGTAGTTTTCACCTTGTGAGTCTGGCTTGGTGCATGTGTCACCATGGCAAAATGTGGTCCTGGAGACACCCCCTGAAGAGGGAACAAGCACAAGGGTGTTTTTGATTTTTCTGTAGAAAGCTGTGTTTATATGGCTGTCCGTCTGTATTGTTTTTTTCTGAGTTGCATCTATTGCAAGAATCACAAAAAATAAATAATTCACTGTAAAACTTTTGAATACATAGGGATACTGAAATCTGCATACAAATCTGTTCCAATTAACCATGATGGGTCTTTTTTTCATGTGCTTCTCTCTCTGTGTCTTCCCCTAGCCCCCGTAATCCTAAATGAATTAAACTGGACCCAGGCACTGGAAAGAGTCTTCATTGAAAACCGTAGGGAGGACAGCTCTCTGCGCTGGCAGGTGTTTGGCAGTGCCACAGGCATGACACGATACTACCCAGGTAGGCCGCAGGGTACTGAGTCAACAGTCTTTCCTCATAACTCACTGCAAGATAAAGTCTAAATTGACCCTAGGGATCCTCAACTGGAGAACATTGCCACTCTCTTATCAGATGGCTCTACTAGTAACTCAATAGACAGACTGAAATTATGATTACTTTGATCTAATCTGATCTGAAATATCCTACAGTGCACTGGATGGCCTATAATTTATTTTCTTGTGCTCTCTAGCCACTCCATGGAGGGCACCCAACAAAATTGACCTGTACGATGTCCGCAGAAGACCATGGTAAGTGCCGTCTTTATAGAGACCACCTGTCCACAAGGTTTTAAGTTTTAGCATAATATCATAGTATTTGTATGTTTTGTTATGGTATTATTAATGTCTACTGGCCATTTTAAGAAGAATAGGAAAAGAGCTGCCTTCATATGGAGTCATTTTCAAAGGCGATATGAAGTTTTGAGAAACATAAGTGGTGATGGCAAAAATGATATTACTGTCCTTTAACACTACACAATGTTGCTTGGGTTGTCATTCAACAAACTCAGCTCAGGCCAGCTTTCACTATAAAGTGAGAGGTAAGGGCTGCTGCTATATAAACAAGTTTTACTTATTAATGACAGTATGTGAATATTTTTTAACACCCTCTAAAATTTTAGATAAATTTGTTATATTTTACCTTTAAATTTGCTGAGCTTCAGTGTGTCCTCTCTTTGTCTTGAATGTGAGCCTAATGTGTACCAGGTGAGTCCCACTGAGCATTGATTGCAAAGGAGTTTGTGCAGGTCAGAGCAGCCACACCCCTAACCAATACAAACATCAGCATTAGCAGCAGAGTGAAAGTGCAAAAAACTGCAGAAATTTAACTTGGCATCGCAACACCTGTGCTGTCATACTATCTTAAGACTATGACAAATTGTGATCTGTTCAGTCTACACACAGACACACTGTAACCATTTTCATATTTTAATTTGTGTGATATAATAGAAGCAGCAGCCTGTGTCAGTTCACTGCGTATGCCTTTTGTTTTTATATTGAAAATAATCTGAGGTAATTTCATCTTCATAATCCTTATAATTGTTTGCTCGGTGAAACGTTGTAACCTGTGATTGTGTTTAAAATGCTCTTCACAAAGGAGCATACTGTGTGCATCAATGCAGTCATTATAAAAATGCTTCTGACAAATATTCAGTATGAATTGATTCTTAAAAAGGACATCATTTTCAGAGAATTTCCCTAACTGGCTTGGGGCATGTCTTCCCTTTAAAATATTTTGTGAATCTAGTCTCATGCACAGAAGAAAAACTGTAGCTCTTAAGTGTTTTCTCTTATGTGGACATCCTATGTTCCCTCCAGCTCAGAGCTCAAAAAATGCTGTTTAATGGAAGATCATTGACCATTTTCTGACCAATATTTATCACAGTAATATACATGTAGTAAGCAGTAATATAAAATGCATTTTCTTGGAAAAAGGGTGTAATGTTTTGTAAAAAAGAGCCCACTTTGATATGTGTTCTCCGTTCAAAAGCTGATACAGAGTGATGAGCTGGACAGAAATAGGCTGCGTTGGGCTAAACACCCACCCGCCCAAGCTTCCTGTCCACCCCTTGACTTTCTGTCTACCTGCCACTGTCACATCGGCTTTGTGACAGCACTGCCTGTTGCCTGGTTACAGGTTGGAGTGAACTGGACATAATCATGACAGCAATGTTGATTAGACCTGACCCCATTTTCCAACTCTGTCTCCGGCCAGCTCAAAGTGAGTGGCTGTTTGAGGTCAGGCCAGGCTGGCAGATGAAGTCAACAAGAACTATCTCAGAACTAAACCTTTCTATTGTGTTGCAGTTTGTATGAAACTCAAGATCCCAAATATGCAATATCTTGAAATTTAGCCAATTCTGATAACGAATGAATGCAGTGATCATCTGTATTAAATTAAACACAAAGTCAGACACTCATTTCATGTGCTAGTGGAGTTTAAAGGTCCCATCAAGGTTCAATTTATTCATCCATAAAAACCTGGAGATTACTGTGCACCCATCCTCATCAACAAGTGCTGATTACATCAAATAAACACACCCAGTGGTACATAAAAAGTTTGTATTTTCTCAAATAATTATTACTACTGTATTTCCCATTAGTCAATTTAAAGCTGGGTCTGTAAAATGGCTACAGTGTGGGCAAATCAAACAAATAAAGGCCTGTCCCCAAATGCAGTCTTGTTATGTTTACTGTTCAGTTCCTTGGGTTGTGTTTTATTTTCCTTCGTGTTACCTAAGAGAATCCGTGACACCATAAGTGCAGTCTTTGTTAGCACAGATAGGTGTGTCCAGACTGCTGTTCTGCTCTTACAGAGAAACTCAAGCTGTTTTGTTTTCTACAGTAACAAAACAAAGAGAGACAATCATGTGAGGCAAATTAAGTAGAGATTCTATTTATAATGAGATCACAGATCATGCCCCTCAATGAAAGAATTAAAACTAACACCTCAGTGTACAAACATGAGACTAACAAGGTGTTCCCTGATAGTTTACTTAAGTTAACACTAGACAAGTGTGTTCAGGTTGATGTGCAGACAAAAGTCTCCCTAGTGCTGCACTGTCACATTGGGCAGCACTATAAACATGTAAAATGCTGGAACACATAGTGTGTAGCAGGACATGTTAAAACAGTGATCCTGTATGTGATCTGTCAGTGCAACAACCGAAATAAACACAATTTTGATTTTCTTACACATGTTGAGACTGGGGGACTCCTCCCGGAGACAGAAATGAGCGGGGGATGAGAAGGATGATGGGGATAGCGGGGCAAGAGCATGTGTGACAGGGGTGGACAGAGGAAAAGGGGTATTTTTGCACAGAGGAACACCTTGTCACCCACCCACCCTCCCGGTTGTCCATGTTTGTCACTGTCATTTCTATTGAGCTTTTACTCATGTCGAAGTCTTCGACATTCTTGTGGCCTGTTGCTTAGCAACTTGTGCCCAGCCGCGCTGAGTGGCGCGGCCGTGGTAGGGAGTGTCATGATATGTCAGGTCAGACTTGTGTGATTATACTCTAACATGCTGTCTCCCCAACTGACATTCTGTGGAGAGGCCGGCCAATCACGCATTTTACAAAAACAGTCTCCTGGTGTTAGGTAAGCCCATCATGTGGCAGCAGTAGATAACGGCATCCGTTGCGGTGACAGATGCAAGGTGTACAGAAGCCAAGATGAACACAACATATGCCTTTTTGTGGCATTTAAGCAACGCTTGGGACTGAAATCCTATATCTCTTCTTTTTTGTGTAGGAAAATGTGAACTGTAAATATGTGGCAGCTACTGTGCACATTTTCTAATTTTTGTTTAAGCGAATATAACAGAAGCAAATATATTTCCGATGTATTTGCAGAGACATAAGCTTAGAGTATCTAAGCTTAATAGTGCAGTGGAAAGACCCCTAAAATTCCAAGATACCCCTACCAGAGGTAGAACAAAGCACAGCAATGTTTCATATTCTCTAAGGTATAAGGTCTCTTTATCAGACAGATTCTCATATAAAAATATTTTTTTGGAAAGGTAGTAAAATTGACAGACATTGTGGAACCCACCCATAAATGAAAAAACTGCAAAATGATGCCAAGCAGAATGGGGAACATGCTATACCTGAACACATGTAATTTCATGATGGAAGCTCTGATTGATCCAAAATTGGATGTGACTCTGAGCAGAGGGTTCCTCTACATGTCAGAAAAAACAGAAGGTGAATGTCTTGATACACTGATGAAATACAGCACTACAAACACAGAAGTAAAATAGGCAGAAATTTCAAATATGAGAATATGTGATGAATGGATTCATATACTATAAGTCTTCTTTTCCAGTGGCAGAAGGTAACTGATATTTGAGAGTCTGTATAAAGAGAAGATGCATTGTCATCTTTGGTACCTTACTCATTAAAGCATGATAAAGCCCTGTAAAGTCTACCAGCGTTGATATAAATCCCTTTCCTTTCTTTAACAAGCCCACGTATTGTTTGTTATCAGTTCAGATTTAAAATGAGATGTGACATTCTGAGAAATGATGGTTGTAGCCATAAGCAACAAGGATAATGGTGAATGCTAAAACTTTGTGTAACAGAATCTAGGCAAATGTCATATAATATAATGACCAATATCTATCTTTAGCGTGCTACCTTTGTAAGTCACTGGTCATACAAATAATTACGAGAAACAAACTTTGATGACTTAGTTTTTTTTAACTTTTGAACAATCAGCTTAGAAATATACTAAATACCATGTATATTTACTAGTAGCTTCGTGGGCCTTCAGTTTGTTTGTTCAAACATGAGAGACAGCAGTATGTAGCAGTAAAAACACCTATCTGCTTGTTAAGTGATGACGTATCAATCCTGTTTCGGGGTTAAAGCGTCTACTGCACTGATTAAGGCTGTCATCTTTTTAACATGTTGTAATGCTAATCGGCGGTCATTCGTAGCCTGTTTGACTTTTTATCAGCACTATTCCTGTGCAGCACGTTTTTAAGCTAAATTTTAAAAAAATCTCATAGTGTGCAGTATAGCCCGTGGGCTCACGGTGTTCTGGACACCAAATATTTGAACGCTTCAGAAAAGAATTGCTGTCAGATGACTTCAGTGACTTCAGATTTCAGTGTGGACATTAAACTCAGGATCAGGACTTTTGCACTGCGAGTAATCCAAACCATGCAGCATATTAATGACTAACCTCATGTTGTGAATAGATCATCTCAGATTCTCTCTTGGCTGAAGTTTGGTTTGTTTTTTTAGCGTCTTCTTCCTGACATATGATGGCGTTTGTCTCTGCCCATCGGAGATCCTCATCATGAACTTTACTGGGAACAATTTAACCCTCATTCTTTATCTTCCCTTTTCTCATGTGTTTATATTAGCTTAACCACAGCTCTGTAGTTACCCACCAGCTAGCCCGACTTCACTAACCCTCCATATGTTGCTGCTATTTAGTTTTCTGCTGTTGTTTAATTGCAAAGTTATAGCAGAGCTGTACTCTTTAGCTTTGGAAAACTAGCTTGCTAACTTCCTATTAACTCCTAACTCCACTAAACCTCATAAATCCTTTTTTTCATGGATGCCTGGACGTTAAACTTTATTATAACACCTGGGAGAACAGCCTCACTGATCATTTTATTGCAACTGAAAGAATTGGGACTGTTTTTAATTCTCAGTGGTGCCTCAGTTTGTTTGATTTTGGAAACCAATGGAGCGTTTGGACCCAGAAATGGCTAATGATGCCAGACAACAGGATTGTCTCCATATATTTTCTTTTAATAAATTTTTGATATACTCTATTTTAGACTTGGCACTGGCTCTGTATTGTGCATTAAGATTCAGTGCATGGTCACAGATGTCATGCCACATGTGACACAGTTTGCCAATTTTGATTGGCTACTCACCATTTTTATAATCCTCAAGGAATGTCAAAATTTGGTCTTGCTTCCAAATAGGACAAATCTTAGATTTTAAAGTTTTGATGACAGAAATAATCTCAGTCCAACTACTACAGTAGTTTTTAAATTGCCTGTAATTCTAATGGTGCAATGGTTGGCTTTTCAGTGTTGGCACTAATTTCCACAAAGTTGGACTTTCCTGTCATCTTATGTCAACCCCCTGTGACTTATACAGTGCCTTGCAAAAGTATTCATACCCCTTAAACTTTTCCACATTTTGTCACATTACAACCAAACTTAAATGTATTTTATTGGGATTTTATGTGATAGACCAACACAAAGTAGTGCATAATGGTGAAGTGGAAGGAAAATGATACATGGTGTTCAAAATTTTTTACAAATAAAAATCTGAGTGGAGTGCATTAGTATTCAGCCCCCCTGAGTCAATACTTTGTTGAACCACCTTTCGCTGCAATTATAGCTGCATGTCTTTTGGGGTATGTCTCTACCAGCTTTGCACATCTAGGGACTGCAATTTTTGCCCATTCTTCTTTGCAAAATAGCTCCAGTTTAGTCAGATTGGATGGAGAGCGTCTGTGAACAGCAATTTTCAAGTCTTGCCACAGATTCTCAATAGGATTTAGTTCTGGACTTTAACTGGGCCATTCTAACACATGAATATGCTTTGATCTAAACTATTCCATTGTAGCTCTGGCTGTATATTTAGGGTCATTGTCCTGCTGAAAGGTGAACCTCCACCCCACTCACAAGTCTTTTGTAGCCTCTAAAAGGTTTTCCTCCAGGATTGCCCTGTATTTAGCTCCATCCATCTTCCATTTAACTCTGACCAGCTTCCCTGTTCCTGGTGAAGAAAAGCATCCCCACAGCATGATGCTGCCACCACCATGTTTCATGGTAGGGAGGGTGTGTTCAGGTTGATGTGCAGGGTTAGGCTTCCGCCACACATAGCGTTTTGCATGTAGGCCAAAAAGTTCAATTTTGGTCTCATCTGACTGGAGCACCTTCTTCCACATGTTTGCTTTGTCCCCTACATGGCAAACTGCAAATGAGATTTCTTATGGCTTTCATTCAACAATGGCTTTCTTTTTGCCACTCTTCCATAAAAGCCAGATTTGTGGAGTGCACAACTAATAGTTGTCCTGTGGACAGATTCTCCCACCTGAGCTGTGGATCTCTGCAGCTCCTCCAGAGTTACCATGGGCCTCTTGGCTGCTTCTCTGTTTAACGGTCCCTTTCCCCAGCCTGTCAGTTTAGGTGGACAGCCATGTCTTCCATTTTTCTTTCGATTTTTGGATGGTGGATTCAGCAGTGCTCTGTGAGATGTTCAAAGCTTGGGATATGTTTTTATAACCTAACCCTGCTTTAAGTCTTTCTCCACAACTACATCCCTGACCTGTCTGGTGTGTTCCTTGGTCTTCATGATGCTGTTTGTTCACTAATGTTCTCTAACAAACCTCTGAGGCCTTCACAGAACAGCTGTATTTAAACTGAGATTAAAGTACACACAGGTGGACTATTTACTAATTAGGTGACTTCTGAAGGCAATTGGTTGCACTGGATTTTTATTAGGGGTATCAGAGTAAAGGGGGCTGAATACTAATGCACGCCACACTTTTCAGATTTTTATTTGTAAAAGATTTTGAACACCATGTATCATTTTCTTTCCACTTCACAACTATGTACTATTTTGTGTTGATCTATCACATAAAATCCCAATAAAATACATTTAAGTTTGTGGTTGTAACATGACAAAAAGTGGAAAAGTTCAAGTGAATATTTTTTAAGGCACTATATATCCACCTATGCAATTATGTGCTCATCCCACGTTATACAAGGTACAACTTTAAATTCATTCGCAGCAACAGGTAACCCACAACACAGAAGTGGACCAAAAGTAACAACACTGCCACTGATAACAAAAATTCACACCTCCTGCAGGCTAGAAAATGTACATAAATAGTAAGTAAAAATGACACACACTTTGTACTCACATACCTACCTGCTCTTTTCCTCTCACAGATAAATCAGATCACATGGGCTGATACCAGTTAGATGCTATAGATTCTACACCTTCATAAATACCAGTAAAGCCAGTGAATATACAGATTTAATCTCAGGACCATCCCTCAGTAATATAAGGACTGATGTAGTCTATAAGAACAGTCCCGTGAAAGATATGATTTTTTTGGCAGCAACCTGTTTGTAGTGTAAGAGACCTGTAGTTTTACTGGGACCAACTAATGGTGGCATGACTGACCTGGCCAGAGCTGTCCAGGTGGTCTTCTGTGGGAAAAAAAAAAACAGAGGGGCCACCTTCTTTTACAGATGGGTTTCTCCCCTTCTGTTCCCCTACCAGCAGCCCCAGGAAAATTAATGGTCCAGTCAACACACTTAATTGTCTCCAATTGCTCTGACATTAATTATTAATATTTGTCCATTATAATGTCTGCGCTTGTTATCAAGGGAAGTGAAGCAGAGGTTGAAGTGAGGGAGAGGGAGAGGGAGAGGGGAAAGTGAAAGGCAAAGAAAGAAATAACCAGAGACAGGCGTGGAGTCCTGTTAGCCAAGCGTTGCAAAGATCCCATTACCTCCCAGGTTCACAACAGCATGTAGGCTATATCACATATTGATTTCTTCAAGAAGTCAATCTAACCTCTTTATAAATATTATGACTATGGTGGTCAATCCTCAAAGCTGGAGCTCCCTAAAACACAATTCTCAATATCTAGAGCCCTGGGCCTGGGCCCTGGGCTTTACCTTCTCCTTTCTTTCTGTTCTCCCGACTTCAGGTAGAAGCTGAGTCAAAAGAAAGGCCTACTGAAGGTGATGCAGCAGAGTTTTATCAGAAGTTCCGCAGTAAAAAAATACATTTCAGTGTTCTATTTGTAAAAACAACAGTCAGGCTGATATTTGGCTACTAATCTTTACTGTAAACCAAGATGACTAATTCAGTATTCAGTTTTGTTTTTGTTTTGTTTTTTTCAGATATAAAAGTGGTGGAAAATTTGAGCAAAAGAAAAAAAAAAGGTATTCGGAGGCATAACCGAAAATATGGAAATGTGAATCTTGGTGCCAACACTTCCAATAATCAACAGAAAGTGGAATAAATAAATGGCAGACAACATCTTTTTCTCCTACAGGCTCCCTGGGCGCTGTCCTCCTATATTGTTATCTTAATTCAATCTTTATTCGCCTGCCACATCCACAGGAGCACTAAGAGAGCAGCAGTCCATAAAATAATAAGCCCATCAGCACAACACAAATCCGCACACATAAGGGGGCAGACACACACACACACACACACACACACACACACACACAAACACACACACACACATTATTTAAGTAA
>VUQI01027874.1:54810-81394 GCA_015106735.1 Paratilapia polleni
TAAAACCCCCCCCCCCCCCGCTCATTCTAGCGCTCCATAGAAATGCATATAATGTCCATCAATCTCAACTCTCTTTGCATCAGTGGTAAATGTGAATTTAATTGCCGCTGGAAGAGACTGAGGGGATTTTAGATTTCCTTCTGTATGTCATCCTCTATCAACACTGGACAGATGTTATGTGTGCGCCTCTTCCAGGACACAAGTTGTCTGGGCAGCTAGCTCAGTGCTGTGTCTGCCTTGTGGGCTTGTGCCGTGGCAGTCACACACAACAGAACAGCCCCTATTTTAGGAGTTGCTTTGCAGATGAAGCACAATGGTCTTAAGCAGCTTGTGCCCCCCCCCCAAACAAAGGCCTTGCCAGAGTAAATAATGTGTTTGACGCCCAACTGATGAGTCATCAAAGGAACGGAACATCAGCTATCTTATTTTACTGACAGCACTTAGCTCAGCACAGGCTCTCCACTGAGCAGGTCAACACCACTCAGGCTGCCCCTTTGCAATAAATTTCATGTGACTAAATATAAAGCACGGCAGACTCTATGAGTCACCATAGCATAACAGCATGAAAAATAAGAATAAAAGGTCTTTTATAGGTTATTTATAATTATTTAATGAAAACAAAACCATTTTAATTTCTAAAGTTGTGTTTTCTTTGTGACTCCTACAACTACTTGTTGAAATAATTATCAATTAAAGCAGCAAGAGTACTATAAAAGAAAAAATCGTCTTGGCAAATTTTATGCTTTTAAAAATCATGACTCCTTGGGGGTGAAGAATTAAGTGATACCAAGTGTGACTTAATTTAAACTCCAACAGAAATGAAGAAACTTCAGCAGTCTCAACAAGTCTCCAGCACAGCTTATGGTGACTTAATGATATTGATAACCGACATCAAAAAAAAGACAAGGAACTAGCTTAGTAGGAAATAAAATAAATATCTATAGTAGCAAAGTAGTGTGTCTGAATATCAAAAAAAATAGTAAAAATAGTAATTGGGCTACTGTTACTCATTAATAACTGTGGCAATATTCTGTTGATAATTTATAGAATACATTTTAGTCTTCACAAGTCTTTTTGAAAGTGCCAGCTCTAAGGGGTTGTGTAGCTCAGTGCAGTCCATTGTACTAAATGTGTTATTATACACTTAGTCTGCAAACTAGTAATTACTTTGGCTCATGCAATAATTATTTAGAGTGGGCATTGTTGTTCAGTAAAGAGGACTATCTATGTTGAAGTCAGCTCACAGAAGCTGCAGCCAACACCGAAGTATATAACAACTTATTAACTCTTCTAAGCACATAAGCCTTTTCAGTATTCTGTAGCTTAAGTGGGCTCAGCCGTGGTTGCTCCATATTATGATGGCTCAGCTCATTGTGACTTTGGCTTCTTTTTAAAGTGCAATTTTCAGAGATTATGGGAACAAATTAAAGCCCATTCTTTGTCTCCTTTTGTACAGGTATATCCAAGGTGCATCGTCTCCAAAGGACATGGTCATCATTGTGGATGTGTGAGTATCTCACTTCTCTTTTAACCTATCTTTCCCTTCACCTTCAAAGGGTGCTAGTGCCACCTGTTGGTCTGAGGAAACGCCAAAGTTAAAGGAAGATGACAGATTCCCATTTTTAGCTTTAATTTCATTTATATTATCCATTACTATTTGCTATCTTAAATATGCATGTAATTTATTGAATCCATGTGTAAATATGGAGTGATTTTTATCAGGGGTTAACCCATCATTTAGAAAAAAAACAATAAAAAATAATTCATTTATGTGTGTCTCTGTACATCAAAGCGCTTAGTTGCTTCTTTTCTGCAGGAGTGGAAGTGTCAGCGGACTCACTCTGAAGCTCATGAAGACCTCCGTAGTCGAGATGCTAGACACTCTATCAGATGATGACTATGTGAATGTGGCCAGAGTAAGTAGAAGCTTGCAGACCGCACTTGCAGTTAATGCAAACACAAATCTCTCCTGAAAGCAACATCAACACAAATATTTGTGGTATTCATTAAGCAGGTGGTACTCAAGCAGGGAGTTAGTAAGCTGGTCATTCTGCTCCCAGTTGTTGTGGAAACCATTCTCTTCCCTCATTACATCGTCTGCTTGTCCTGCCTCACTGTTGTCCCTGTAGGATTGTGCCCGTCTGTCTCTTTCACTCTACTTATTACCAAGTTTTCTATTAACACTAATATGTAGGGGAATCTTAATGTTATTCTATATTGGAGGACAGATAACACACAAACACATACACACAAACATGTCCACTTGCTTGGTGTGGTGGCTCTGTTTGTAGACTCCCTTCAGTAATCCCTCATAATCCATTGCTCTTAGCCACTGTATGGCTCTAAATCCCAGCTCTAAGAGGAAGAAATGAGCATGGTAATCTGGGTGGGAACGCATCTGATTTTCACCCTTATAAAAAAAAAAAAGTATGAGCTTAGAAAAACTTGCTCTGAATTCTTTATAAACACAAAATACATTATTAAATAAAAAATGAACTGAGAGTAATCATCAAACATCATCTGGTCTCACTTGTAAGGGCAATATAATTAGTTATAATAATATCTGGTCAGGCATTTTTAATATGTTGTAGATAGTACATGGAACCCAGTTCATTTTGTCTTGATCATGTTGCACGGATACTGCTTTTTCTGACATTTTAAGAAGTAGAACTATAATTTCTTCAGTCTTTGTCTGCCAGTTTAAATACAACCCAATCAAAATGCCATCTTTTCTCTCACATAATGTTTCACATCAATCTGTCCTGAAAACATCAATAGATTCTGAAGTTGACCTTCAAGAAGAAACATTTGAAACATGCTATTACAGACATGCTGCTAATAGCGTAATCATTTATAGACACTGCACATAAGTAGAAATATGTATGCCACACACACAAACACGAACACATGCGTATACACAGTTTTAGGCTAATTTGGTAGATGAGATGAGACAGATGATATTACCTTGGCTGGGTTTCCGTTCAGCGTAATGCACTGGCGTTTCAGGTGCACCTGTTCTTGGTGTGGAAAGTTGTAATTACCAGTGTTTACTGCCAGCCAGGAGCAGGGTAGCTTACATCTGCACACACCCACGTCTGCATTCTGTTGCCATGAACTATGCACACATATGATACACAGAAATAGGCAATTTTACAACTGTTGCGCACATATTTTTTAATTTACCAAATATTCCAGTCTTTACATTCATGTGTGTCTTCATATGTCCCCTTGTAGTTCAATGAAAAGGCCGATGCAGTTGTTCCATGCTTCAGGACTTTGGTCCAGGCCAACGTTCGTAACAAGAAGATCTTCAAGGAAGCCGTCATGCGTATGCAAGCCAAAGGAACCACAGATTACAAATCTGGCTTCACATTCGCCTTTGAACAGCTTCTCAATGTAAGAGCCAACAAGCCTTTCAGGGAAAGGCGATCCTTGAGCGCATTGTTTGTCTGTGGCTGACATTACTGTCTAATCCAATTAATAAAACTGAATTTACAGTGATAACACAATGCTGACAGTGAGTGGCTGAGGTTTGCATAAGACATTTCCAGAGGGCTGTCATTGTCGAAGACAGGTCTGATTATAACTGCTGTTGCAATGGAGTGACACTAGCTTTTCCAGCAGCCAGCACTGTGGTGAGGGCTGTCAGCAGCAGGGATCCACGTGCTCTCGACACAGGTGCTGCCTCAGCTCCGTATGCTGCTGTGTATTTTAGGAGGCTGCCACCCTAATGGGCTCTGATGGGATGATTGATGAGTGCAGCCCAGAGGATATCAGCCACAGACACTTTATATTCCTCTGGTGGGCTTGGAGGCATAGAGCCAAGTGATCCCCCCTACCCCCACCCTCCCAACTTCCCTTTTGCCGGCAGAATGAGAAATAAAAAGGCCTCTTTTAATCGCTGTCTGTAGCTGACTCACTGCCGTGATTGGGGACAAAAGCACAATAAAAATATGTAATTGTCGCAATATTATTTGTCTTTATTAGAATCTTGTCAGATTGACTTGCTGCTGGTCTGCATACCAATGATAACTGCAGTGCACAGGTAGGGGGTGGGGGACTAAAATGCTTGTGAAAATGTTCTTCAGACAGCCAGATTTAATGCTAGAATAACGTTGTATACTTGAGATGCAATCCTAAAATTATGCTAATGTGAAGAAGCCTTTGGCTGCCAACGAAGAAATCTATAAATGTGTGAGAGTAAAGCTATGAGTGGATTAGATGAAAAACACATTCAAACACAAAAAGGAGTGTGGAAATAATACATGGAAAGGAATAATATACAGTATATACATATACTATAGAATACAGTTCATTAAAAGGTAAGACTTTATAATAACCATAAATTCAGAGCTAAAACATTTTTTGTTTAAATATATATTTCACTGTAAACAAACAATAAAATGAGAATTAGTATTACATTAGTATAGCAGTACATTTAGTAGTATGTTTAATAATCATTAGTATTGTTATAATTTCTGTTACTTTGTCACCAGTTTGTGTATTATGAAAAATCACTTTAAGAAATATACATTTTATTATGTATTCTATCATAGCTAATAAGAGACAATAACAACTCCTTTGTTGTTTTTATGACATTGCCACAGATAAGATTTTAAATACTATATTATGTATTTGTTACCGATATTTTTGGTTTGTTTTTTTGGTTTGGCTCACCAATGCATACAAAATATCCTTTAGTCCTGGTGCTAGTGGGACCAGTCTCACTCTCAACTTATCACATATGGCTCCTAGTCAGGACTGTTGGTGTCACATTTTAGCACACTTTGTAGCCTTAAGCCTCATTTTCACCTTGCACAGTTAGTGTTGGGGTGGAGAGTATTTTAAACTAAACCGCAACCTTTTCCAGAACCTGACTAAGTGGTTTTGGTGTCTAAACCCAACCAAAAAGTGACTGGAAACAAAACTAAAGAGTTAATTAAACATGAACCGCAGTATCCTGTTTCACAGTGTTGTGATTTTACACAACCCACCTATGTGCTTATATACCATCCAAATAATGTTGGCGTGTTTAATAACCATTTACAATGTTTTATAAACCTCATTTCCACCTTTACAGTAACCATCCAGCACATTTATCCAGATAGTGTTCATAGATGGATTATAGACCAATTATTAACCAGTTAGTAAGTGCTTAATAATCATTTCATTGTTTGTTAACAGTAAAATAACTATGAGCTAAAAATCAACTATCTATTTATTATTAATTAAAAAAGTTTTACCCAGTAAAGAATACTTTTTAGGGCCATGTTGTGGGGTTTGTTCTAATACCTTGCCCCCCTTTTTTTTAACATGTCTCCCTGCCTTGTTTCCCTTAATTTCTTTGCTCTCTCCTTCTCGTTTTGTTTCTTGTGCCACAGGAGAGCAGTGCCCCAAGGGCCTACTGCAATAAGATGATAATGATGTTTACAGATGGCGGGGAGGATCGTGCACAGGAAATCTTTGAGAAGTACAACTGGCCCAACAAAACAGTGAGTTTGTCCCTATAAGGATGTTATCTGTTCAGCCAAAGAGATCGCACATCTCCAGAAACTGCCTTTGGAGTCACTTTTCTCTCCCTGTTTCCATTGTTTTCCACTGACATTGTTTGAATATAGCACAGGCAGGTTTGTTAGCTAGACAGCCAGACATGCCAAGCCCTCCAATCTGTGCACATAAAGTGCTCTCCAAGCTTCTTCACTCCCATTTGTTTTTGTTTTTTTATCTCTTTAGTCTTTCTTCAACTCTCTCCCCCTCTCTCATTCCTTCCCTCTTCTTCTGTCTCTTTTGTTGTTTAGCTGCTGGAGTTAACAGCTCTGACCTGCTGACTAATTAGCCACTTTATCATCAGAGCCTGTAATATTACAGCCAGTAGATACTCCACTAGTAGCTTGTTGTCACTTCCACCCTTCAATTCCCTGATTTCACAGCCCTACCAATATTAATTTTGATATTCATTACCGTGCAGTTCCCTCATGATGACTGCTGTCAAATAGTAATAATCTGCAATTTAACAACTCTGCTGCTGCCGTCTGGTGTTGGAGATAGTTGGAGATACTATAGTCAAAATTTGTGTATTGTAATAGTTACGTGATGGTGACTTTATTTTCATTAAGTAGGGTTGTGGATTATTGTTTTGCTGTAGTTATCATCTATACATTAAGTCTGTTTCTCTGTTCTTTTTTTCCCCTTTTACTACATGTGATTTGTTTCTTTTCTCTGTCTTTTTCTTCAATCAGGTTCGCGTTTTCACCTTCTCTGTTGGCCAGCATAATTATGATGTCACCCCTTTGCAGTGGATAGCATGCGCCAATAAAGGTAAGTGGATAAGCCAATGTTTGTATGTAAAATCTGAGAAAAGGGAATGCAGCTTTGGATCGCCCATTAATCATAGAGTTGGCGGTATGATCTTTGGCCCCTCATGTCCAAATACTTAATGTGTGCTTGATGACACAGTGAGTGCCCTGATTATACATCCGCCACATGCCCCTGAACAATATAGGGCTATTTAATAGAATACTTATGGACCCTGATGAATGGCATTGTCTCAAGTCAAGTCATTATGAAGTGGGAAATGCGATAAAAGAGAGAAAAGAGCTATATATTTAGTACACTTAATTTAATTTTCAGAACTCCCATGCAGTAGTTATCTATACACAAGTGCTATGTCCATTAGTTTGCAGAGCGTAATGTTGGTAAGCTGATGTAAACTGAGATTTAAAAAAAAAAGAATGTGAAAACATTTGCCTCTGAAAAGTTATTCGTGTTTAATAAATCCATAATTATTTTTGTTCAGAATAATTAGGGTGCTGCTCCTATCCCAGCATGAACTGAGCAAAAGGTGCTCTTGTCAAAGGGCTAACACATCTAAACAGACCATATTCACATCTACAGGGAATGAGATAGTGGAGGAGTCTGGACTTTACTCCATGACTTTTCATGCTGTAAGGCCATACTGCCTACTAACATAATGTATTCTGCAAATACATTATAATATATATATATATATATATATATATATATATATATATATATATTATAAATACTCTATATAATATTTAGAACCCTGTGCAACATAATTAAAATGTTAAATGATCAAAATTGTATCACCTTACAATATTTATTATTTATAATCTACTTACTTTTATAAGCTAAAGCAAAGGTATTTGACCTATTGTATAATTTAAAACAGGACAGATAGACTACATTGAAAATACAGGGACCATAGCTGCAACATCAGTGCAACAAAAGTACGTACACCTGTGACCATTGCAACAAAAGCTGGTTTGTCTGTGACTTTTCCAACAAACGTAATTACACATGCAATTTCCAGTTTTTGACTGGATTTTAAAAGAAAACTCCACTGGAAAAACCACAGCTTTCCAAATTGGGGTTATGCCTAATGACATTTGGTTGCACAAAATTGCATGATTACACTTTACAAAAGAACACGATGAGCCTGATGATATGAACAGCAAATTCTTTATTCAGATGAAACCAAAATCCATATGTCTGGAAGAAAAAAAGTGAACTATGACTTAGCCAAGAATGTCCCCTTACTTGAATCCCATAGAACACCCACCTCTGGAGAATTTAAATTAGAAGGTAGAGCAACAAAACCCCTGCAGCAAAGATAGTCTGAAAGGAATCATCTGTGAATAATGGCAGAACATCTCTTCACAGATTTGTGCCAGACTGGTATCATCCATGCCCAGAAATCATCCAAAAAACAGAGAAAATATTACAAGAATGACACCTCACTAATGAAGGGTACACTGACTTGTATTGTAGTTCCTTAATTAGCTTAAAGTTTAATTAGTCCAATAAACATTAGGTTTTTAAAAAATAATTGGTTTAATTAATCACAATCTTTTAACCTTTTACTGGTGTTGTCCCAGATTTTGCTCAGTTTTGTTATACACTGTGTATGCGCAATCACAAAGTTCTGACACTCCGTCCACAGAAATCAAAACCCATGTCTGATTTAAATTTGCATTCCTCTTTAGGGTCATCTCCTTGTGCACCTCTGGACTGCCTCAAAGTTAACAGCTGATTTTAGATAGCTCCTTAAAGGTCTTCTGACCACTAGCACTTAACAAATTTGCAACCACAAAACTTGCACAGAGCCCAAACATCAACTTTTACGTCAAACTGACCCAACTTTTGTCAAGGATCATCATTGCTAATGGGAGCTGGGTCTCAAGGTGTAACCCAGAGACCAAAAAACAGTTTTCAGCTAAAGAGTCCACAGTATTCAAGCCGGAGGGTGCTTCACAGGGTTGTGCACCTTGAACTACTCCCCCAGGGTCAGACTGTCAACATGGAGTTCTACTGTAACATCCACTGCCGTCTGAGGAAAAACCTTCAGCACAAAGGACCTGAACACCCAGCACACTGAAAAGCAGGAGGCTTTTTTGCCAAACCAATACAATCTTTGCTCACCACTCCCCCAACTCGCCAGATTTGACTCCCTGCAACTGCGTCCTTTCTCCAAAATAAAATCAAAGTTAAAGGGTCACTGGTTTAATGGAACTTACTTGAGACAATCTAAAAATAGTAACAGCTGGAGCTGGAAGTGTGGCACTGCCCAAGGAGACTACCTATAAGTGTGATTGTCCAAAATAAAATCAGTTATAATTTATGATTTTATGATGTAGAACTTTGTGATCACACCTCATAACTTATCTCTTTTATTTTTGCGATCTTGTTGATTTAAATTCTTACCTTGCTGCTGTGATGAAGAAATGTACGTACACCAGGACAGTGTGACTTCACTGATGGGTTTGGTATCTAATCACATCGGAACCCAATCACACCCATCAGTGACCTTCACTGTGATCAAAAATAAATCAGGTTTAACACTCTCAAACAGAAAAATGCTGTTAAGACACGGCTTTCAATCTGGTATGAAGTAAAGATATAAAATAATGTCTTCTGGTATCTGATGCTGACATCAGCAGCACTGAAATAACCCAGCAAACAGGCAGCTCTGCCTCTGACCAACAGTCTGACAGCCCACATGACTCAGCTGGTCTTCCTGTGAGCTACTTTGTCTCCACGCATCTCATCTTGACTTAGCTCATTTGACTCCAGCCTAGTTTGCTGTTGTTGTTGTTGTGCTCACTCTTATTTTTTAACCCACTTCTCTTTCAGCCTTTTATGGTTTGATTTAATATTGTTTCTCAGTGTTGCAGTTTATCTGAAACTGCTCCTTTATGAGGGCTTTAGTTGTCTGCCGATTAGCTTGCTGCCAGTGAAGCCAAGTGCTTCAGAAGTATCTCCCCAGAAGTTGTTATTAATTAGCAGGAGGAGTCTGGTAGCAGGATGATTACCATGCCATCTCCCTGTCAGGCTAGGGAAAGTCCAGGATTATGCCTCTGTGCCAACAAGCTCTCTGCTGTTCATGACTGTAGTGATTACCATGGTACTAAAGTCTATGCCAGCGTAAGACAATAGTGTTGACACACAAGCCTCAATGGAGCTGTCCTCTCGTATCTTCAGTACTTATTACTCTTTGGTATCTCATTCCAGCAGAGCTAGCTCCCTGACACTTCCAGGCCCTAACCCTTCACCCATGACATACACACATTTGACAAACCGCATTAATGCACACCAACAAGCACAAACATACACAACTAGGCCACTTGAAGATGCTAGCTGTTGCCTCACTTGAGCTGCAATCCCATTTTAAGAAGAAAGCAACCTCTCTGTGACTCTGAGGACAATGGGACCATTTCTGCATGCTCTCATACAGTGTAACAAAATCCAAAACAGAAAAGAAAGTTATCTCCAAAAAACAGGTGAAGTGGAGGATAAAAACAGCAAATTTGATATACTGCAGTGGTGATCCTAATACTTCCACAAAAGTGTTGCATTTAATCCGAAGTCAGAAATACAATATTCCTTAAATCATAATGCCCACCACCAAGAGAAGTAAAATCAATTACACCATGAAATTAGGTGCACAAGTTTACTGGGTTTACTTCAGTTTAAATACCTTGTCTCAGTAAAAGTGTTACAGAAACTGAACGTGCACAGAAAGTAAGTAGTGCATGCTGTTCTACTGAAGAGGAAAATGCATTCTCATAATTGAGAAGGCATATACGTACTCCACAATAAGCAAACACTGCCTGGCCAAAAAAAACAAAAAACAAAAAAAAAAACAACAAAAAAAAAGCCACCACCTGGATTTAACTAAGCAAATAGGTTAGAGCCTTCCATTGGATAATTACTGCAGTGATTATCCAATTATCGGCTGGCAACAGGTTATTTAACCCTCACTGATGGAGTGAGTAGCTTCTAATTTCTTAAACAACCACATCAGAAGACACATGCTGTGGTTGTGGAAAGATGTTACTCCGTTTCAGACAGGTCAAATTACTGTCCTGGATCAAGCAAAGAAAACATCTAAGGAGATTGCTGAAACCAATAAAACTGGGTTAAGAACTGTCTGACACATTATTAAAATCTGGAAGGATAGTGGTGAACCATTATCTTCAACCAAGAAATGTGGTTGGAAAAAAAATCTTGACTGATTATGATTGGAGATCATTTAATATTTGGTGAAATCAGATCATTAAAAAAAAATCAACAGTAGAACTCACAGCTTTGTTTATTAGTGAAAAGAGGAGCATTTCCACATGCACAATGCGAAGACAACTCAAGTTATTGGGACTAAACAGCTGTGTAGCCTTAAGAAAACCACTTATCAGTGAGCAGGAATGGGAAAAGTATATGTGGTCTGATGAGTCCAGATTTACCCTCTTCCAGAGGGATGGGCACATCAGGGTAAAAAGAGAGGCGGATGAAGTGATGCACTCATCATGCCTGGTGCCTACCGTACAATCCTGTGTGTTATGATCTGAGGTTGCTTCAGTTGGCCAGGTCAATGTTGAGCGACATTAAAAATACTCATATAAATGTGAAAAAAATGAGGTCAGCTGACTACCTGAATATACTGAATGAAGAGGTTTTTCCAGCGATGGATTTTTTTTCTTCCCTGATGGCATGGGCATATTCCAAGATGACAATGCCAAGATTCATCAGGTTCAAATTGTGAAAGAGTGGTTCAGGGAGCATGAGACATCATTTTCACACATGGATTGGCCATCACAGAGTACAGACCTTAACCCCACTGAGAATCTTTGGGATGTGCTCGAGAAGACTTGACGCGGTGCTCCAACTCTCCCATCATCAATACAACATCATCAATATTAATGCAACTCTGGACAGAAATAAATGTTGTAACATTGCATAAGGTTATCAAACATTATGCCACAGCAAATGCATGCTATCATCAAAGCTAAAGGTGGTCCAGTGTAATATTAGTGTATGATACTTTTTGGCCAGGCAGTGTATAATTACACATAAATAACTGTTTTTTGTAGAAAGCAAAAAGTCATTTAGTGCTTGCAAAGCTTGACATATGATATGTTTTTGGTAATCATTGCATATGAGACTGTTTTCTAGGCACCAGTGTTTTTGGAAGATAGTAAAATGTAAATCTAAATTTTATTTATATTTGTCTCAGAACAGGCCCAAATTACTTCATAAAGGTGAACAAGATGTTTGAGGAAAACTAACTTTTAATACTGTGGAGAAATTAGGTAAACAAGCTTTATAAAGAAAATGGGCTATTGATGAAGTGCATAACTGGAAATCTCTGTTGGTAACTTGCATCACAGAGAGGAGAGTTGCATTACAGCCTTACATTTTAGTTACTGCACACATTTTCCTCTCTTTTGCTCTATAACCACTTCCCTGGCACATAGTCAGAAATTGCTTGGACAATGGACAGAGCTGTAACAAATAGCTGTGACCTGTGCGTGTGTACGTGTGAACCTCAGTCTGAGTGTGCAGAGATGTATATGGTTGAGCATGTGTGCTAATGAATGAGACAGAGGAGGCAAATTTCAGCACAGACCACATTGAAAAAAAGTGCATAATGTATCAAAATAATGAAAGTTATCTCTGCCTTTTAACATTCTGGTGATGCTGCCTCCATTTCGCAGCTCTTTGTATAAACATTCATGGCTTTAATAACTTGGGGAACAGCGTGGTTATTGACCCAGTCGGGCATTCTCCTCCATTCCTAATCAGCAGTGGCAGTGCCTCGGGCTCAGCATTCCCAATGAGCCACCACATTTCCATCCTGCAGCACAACCATGAGTTTGAAAGGGTTAGTGACCACAGGCCCTTCCATGCCTGCAGTGCCCAACATCATCAGCTGAAGATGGTGTTATTAAATGTACCTCATAACATGAAGAGATTAGACTCCAATCTTTAATGGATCACTTTAGTTCACACTGTGTTTAATTTTTGGAAATATATGTATGACATAGGCTGCTCCATGAAGCAGACTGGATGCAAGCTCTGTGTTGTGATAGTGCATTAATTCTCTCCTTTTAATCTTCAGGTTACTACTTTGAAATTCCATCAATTGGAGCCATCAGAATTAACACTCAGGTAAGATTTGGAGTGTACACTAGCTACTAAACAGTGTTGGAAATATTACTTTTGAAATGTAATAGGTTAGAAATTGCTAATGACTCTGATAAACTGGTTAGGTAACTTAGGTAAGTTATCTAAATTAATTACTTTATCAAAATAGCATAACATTTGTTTACTTATGTAACAAATGTTTTAAATTGGGTAATAAAGGATAAATATCTTCTACAGGCTCTAGATGCTCCCTCAGGTTTGACATTGAGAATTTCACTGCTGTTTTTTTTTTTAAACAACAATAGTAATGTTAAGGCTTTTTCTGACTTTAGAAGGCAAATATTGTTGAATAATTAATACTGAAAGGCATTCTTATCCTACCATTTGACCACCAGCCTTGGCATGGGTGGCTGGTCACAGGCATGGTGGATTTATCTTGCTTAAAGCAATACACATTGATTTGATCGGTAGATAAGACACGGTGCAAATTCAGAACATTGCTTAACACACATGCTCCCAAATGAAAGGAGCCTGTCTAGATGTGGGGGCAGCTCCTTGTAAGATATCCTGCCCTTAAAAGTGTTGCACTCAAATTTGATCAAATGGCTTTCCTGATCTGCCTTCTCAACAAATTTGCCAAAAGAAGGAAGTCTTACACAGCAAAGAAATGCAAAGCAGCAGAAATTTTATATTATACAGTGCTTAAATTTATTAGACCACCATCCAGTGTAAGGTTTATGCCACAGCTACCCTAAATTAACAGTATTGGTGATTACCAAAATAATTTTTTATGTTTCTGTAATGGTTAATCCACCAGTATGTGCATGCTCTTTAATCAAAATGATATTTTTGATGCTAAAACATAATTATTGTTGTTATCCATGAATTATCAAATTTACTGTTCTACAAAAAAGCAGGAAAAAAATAGTAAAGCACACTATTAATTTTTGATTAAGATGCCAAATTACAGTTATTTACTTGCATTCCTGAACAGAAAATTTGTTTTACTGGTTGAATGTTATGCTCGATTCATTTCTGACTTCTCAGAGAAGTCCAGTGTGCCGGCTCAAATTTTGGGATAAAAACGTGAATTCAGTTTGAAATTACTCACTCCTGTTCAAAATGGTAAAACGTGGAGAACTCACTGACAAGAAAAGCGTCCACATTAAAGCACTTCGTGATGCTGAATGCTCTTTCTCGTTTTTATGACAGGTGGTCTAATAATTTTTTAAGCGCTTTACATACCAGCTTTTTACAACAAAAAAAAAAAAGCATTTTGAATGGTAACTTTAGATACATATTTTTCTCTCAGAAACTGTACCATTTTATTTTGTAGTTTAATTATTAATTCCATTCCTTTTAACTAGAGACTCCTCAACACTGTCACTGAATATCCTTTTTTGGAGTCCACTAATGGATGTCTTAAATTAATAAGTTTACTCTTCCCCCACTCTGGCTTTGATGAGAATTACACAGACTGTACCTATACTTTCAAGTGTTCCTGAGGAACAGAAGAAAGCACAGCTGGATGGCGGTAAATTGGAAGTGACACAAGTTTAGATGTACCGATAACAAATGTAGTCTTTTTATATGAGAATGTACCTGAAAGCTAAGTAAAGTAGAAGGCCTACAGATGTCCCCTGCACACCCCATGTACGCACACACACATTTGCTTAAGCCACTTCGGGCTTCGAGAGGCCCTTGGGATAACCTCATTCTAGCTGCAGAAATTCACTCAGTTGTTTGGTGGTGGGGAGCTACTGCAAACCCCCTCCTCCCCTCTCCTCTGCAGCCCCCCCACCATCCCTAGTCCCGGTGAGTGATCAGGCCCCAGAATAGACTGTCAGCTGTTCCATTAACTCTGGCATATTTATATACTGAGAAATGCCACTTACTCTAATAGGTTTTCTGAAGGTGGGTGACTACAGCTTTCTATGTAGGCCCAGAAGACACACTGGGGCCATATGTTATTTAACCATAGTCTACCCTTCAGTATCACACACTCACACATGCATAGTCTTGCTTAAATACGATGGCACCATTCAAATAGCAGGTGGACTACAGATGGCAAAAATATTATTATACACACCATCCTGAGTCATACCTGTATGAATGAATAGTTGAAATAGTTTTGAAAATACTCTGACTTATTTAATATATCCTGGCTTCTTTATTTGGGATCTCAGTGGAGCCAGAATAACAGTGCAGGCATTAGTTAGGATGTTTGCCATCAGAATGACCAGACTGCTGAGTTCACTGTCTGCAATTGTGGTTTTTACAATACTCTGTGTGGCTCTGCTTCCTTTGGACCACATATCTCCAGTTGCTGACTTTTTATGTTTCCTAGATTGTTGTAGCCAAGCATAAAAATGTCCCCCTATATCCTGTGAAAAGGTCTGGCTGTCACTGTCCTGATGGAATATCTCCCTGTGGCACATTAAACCAGACTTTTATTGAGCTAATAATAGAATAGGTTATGCTTGTCAGCACCTTAATGTTCAGACGCTGGAAAACAAATGGTCAAAAGCACGATATTGAAATAGCTATGTGCTTATACAGGTCACACCTTTTGTGTATCGAGGGTAGATGGTGTCATAGGTCAGACATTTGTGATAACATTTTCCTTTTCACTGCTGAATGGATGGAAATTTGTAATTATGTGCAAACTGTTAAATTAACATTTAACCCAGAAGACCTGCTGTTTTTTTGCTGATCCTGTTACATTTAATTATATTGTGGTGATACATGACTTTATGGCTCACTGACTGCTGAGTAGGATACTGAGGAAAAATGAAGCTATTATAAATGCTGGCAGAAGTATACACAGTTATTTTAATTATAGAATGGTTTTTCCTTCTATGACCTTTATGAGGTGATCATTCTGTTTCCGGCGTGCTTTTTTTCCGGTTCCTTGCTATGTCATGAGGTCCCTCACTGAATAATTTCACCAGTTACACACAATCTCCTAACAGACACGGATCAATAGGTTGTTTACAAAAAAGGCATCTCAGCTGTTGTTTGAGGTGGCTTCAGAGAACAAAAGAATATAATGAATGTGATGTATTACTAGTAGACTTAACCCCTCACCTCTACTCACAATCGCTGTAGGACACTATCACATTCCCAGCATTGACAGTAAAGCCTCGGGGAAAATGGCGTGGTTGCACGTCGTGCCATTGACACCCTTAATGTGTTTTTAATAGCTCCTTCATAATGATGAAAAACGGCCTTGAGTGGCTCAGGACTGGAGGCTTTATGGCTCGGCAGGACTGGGATGCGGCTGCTGCTGGTGGCCCGCTGCTTTATGTGGTGATAGAGACAAGGCCGGTCAGGGTCTTGTAGTTTTATGACAGATGAACGTTGCAAGGCTCTTCAAGTTCTCTGCTTTAATGGCAGTACATGACATGCACTATAAATGGCTGTTTTATTATGTGTGCTTACTGTAGGCAGTCATAGTAGCATGTGCGTTTTTGTTGTTGCAGGAGTACCTGGATGTCCTGGGCCGTCCGATGGTGCTCGCTGGGTCTAAAGCCAAGCAGGTGCAGTGGACGAATGTCTACCAGGATGCACTGGTGAGAAAGAGTTTATAATCATTTATATGTTTAAGATTTTTCATACATGCCATCTGTGACACTTCTTAAGCTGTTAAATTTGTATTTGGATGGTGAAGTGTGCGTGTATTATTTTATTATATTGTCGTATTTTATTTATTTATTTATTTATTTCCATATTTGCGGTTTTGGCATCGCATCCTTTTCTTTGTGCACCTGTAGGCTATGTGTGTAGACAGTAGACAGCAGTGGTGAAGCCATACTATTTTAATAGGTGGGCACTTTCATTGGATGGCTTACGAGGGCATGACTTGTATGTAGACGTAACCCATGAGGACTCATATAACACCGCCCTGCATCATATTTGCTGTATGAAATATAACACTTGTTCTTTACTAATTTTGGGTTGCTGATTTAAAAAATAATATCCATTTTGCTCTATCATGTCAAGTTTTTTCAGAAGTGGCAATTGCACACATGATGCAGATGTTTTTTGGTATATCTGTGGATGCTTCACTACATCCAAACAGCAACAAAACATAACAGATTTTGTGAAAAAGGCACACTTTGCTTATTTTGGTATGAAATTGGGCAACCACTGAATGAGGTGCCCTTGGCTTGAAAACCTCCGAGCATGGACTAAGGGAAAGACAAAGAGCTTGGGTTTTGGTATTCCAGTGGTATGGAGGGAGCCACAGAATCACTTTGATGACTGCTGTTTCTGTTTAGTCAGTATTTCTGGATACAGTTCCAAAGCTAAATCATCCATCAGTTACACTAACCTGCCATCAACAATGAGACCTGTACCACCTTCAGATGAAATACCACCTCCCATTTTTACTGGCTTAGTTGATGAGAGAGAAGAGTCTGATGATGTTTTGTCTCCAGATGGAACAACATTCTAGTGATGAGGACTTTGAAGATCCATCTTCTAGTAGCTCATCTGTCCCCCAGTTATTCATTCAGCCGGAGTTAAATGACTTGGTACGAGATTTGGATCTGCCAGAGGAAGCGGCTGAGTTGCTTGGGTCTAAATTTTCTTTTTATAGGCATCGGGAGAAAGATCTTATTCCATTCTTTGAAACGGATGATGATCTTGCCTATTGTGTTGATGTTGAAGGTCTTTGAAAAAAGAGGAAAAAAATGGATTTGGATTTTGTGACAAAGGTGTATGTGTTTGAATATTTTTATTGGTATTTTTGAACTCAGCATCATCGAATTAGGTAATATCAATGATTTTCTGGAAAACAGCAGAAATTTTATTTTTTGACGCCGGGCGGTGTAATAAGCTTTCCACATAACACTGAACTGATTCAAAAAATCTGGGAAGGTTCCTAAAGTTATTGAATCTTTTTTTAAATCTCAAGATGATGAATATCTAAACAGCTGTTGTGCTGTTAAAATGTGCCCATGTGACAATAACACTATGCAACACACTTTTTGTTCCTGTATATCAGGTGTTATATCCTGGTTGCTTATGTCTCAAAGGTATTGAAAATGCATATTTTTCTTTTCAGACTTTGCTTTTGTGACCAGGACAATGACGTTTGTAAATTTAATTACAAATTTTTTACACAAAAGCACAAAGGTCAAAAGCAAAGTTCAAAGTTTGAGGCATAAGCAATCGGGATATAACACTTAATATACAGGAACAAGAAAAGAAAATTGCTACATAGTGTAATCAGTGATGATAAAGAAATGCAATTTCTGAAAAAAAAATGTCAGTAGTTACTGGATGTAACTCCATTTATTGTGAAGTGTGTGCAAAGCCCCCTATCTGGCTACAAAATTGTTTGTGTGGGGTGGCCAGACTTTGGTTTGTGGTGACCTTGGGGACCCCTCTGGCCACTCCTTGCCTCCGCTCCTGGTAGATAGATTTTTTTAACATATTTGTGGTCATAAATTTGAACTCTAATTGTGCAGTGGACACATGTGCTTTAAGGATGCCATTAATCTAATTTCTAATGTGTTTTATTAGGGTTTGGGCCTTGTCATCACTGGCACGATGCCAGTCTTTAACCTCACTGCTGACAGTGCAAGCTCTCAGGTAAAAACATGTGCACTTTTACACTTTCCTCAACAGCAGGCAATATGGCTTTTAATCCATCTCATTATTTCATAAACATAATGTCTTTTACATTCATTCAGGTTGGTAGGGTTGTTAAGTTACTCAAAAACAGACACGGGTTGGAGTAGCAGGAGGATTTTAGGTTTTGTTTCTTGTTGTTGACCATCATCAATCATTTCTAATGAGGTCCACCCAGCTGCTGCTCTTATAGGCAACACCTCCCCCCTGAGGTGACAACAGACATCACAACAACTCATCTGTACTATCTACTAACATCCACAGATGCATCCAGCTTTCAGTATCCATGACCAAAGTATTTACTCAGAGCTTATCACAAAGGCTTAAAGCAGCAAACCGACTCAGTTTAAGATAGACTGTGAAAATATGTGCTAATCAGATTCCACACAAAGTGATAAGTCAGAGATGGCATAGAGATGTTCTTAGCACGCTCACGGCACAGCTACCAGCTCTGTGCGATTCTCTGATGCTGGCAGGGGCTGTGGATAAAATGCTTATAATTACTTTATGTCTTCTGCATACAGAACCAGCTCATCCTTGGAGTCATGGGAGTAGACATCGCAATCAACGAAATCAAAAAGAAGACACCTACATACAGAGTGAGCATCTCACTGAGCATGTCTCTCATGTCACTTGGTTGTGAATGGTCATTGAATAATTTCACTTTTATGCTGTACAGCTTGGAGCTAATGGCTATACCTTTGCCACTGACCCAAATGGTTACGTACTGCTGCATCCCAACCTTCGGCCCAAGGTAGACCCAGATATGAACACTTCCCTGCATCTAAACAGTTGCCGCTGCTAAATTTGGACATTATTCCTGCTGACTGACGTTCACCCTCCCCCTCCATCTTCCTCTGCTTTCTCTCTCTGTTCAGATCATTAACTTCAGAGAGCCCGTCACTCTGGACTTTTTGGATGCAGAACTGGAAGACAGCAACAAGGAAGAGGTACAACACTCCTCACTTCCCCTGAAATATCACCACCCGTTCTTCATGCTTTTTGTGTTAAATTGAATCTTTGTCACTTGTTTTCTCCATTTTTGTGTTCCAGTATGCACACTCATGCTACAGCCTCTATGTTTCTCTTGCATTTCAGATCCGTAGACAGATGATTGATGGCAAATCAGGGCAAAGGAAAATCAAGACGCTCATTAAGTCAGTTGATGAGGCAAGTCATCAATATATGAAACTCAATCATGATCCAAAGTAGCACCTTCCTGAATGGTGTTGTAATGAATTTGAAACACTCACTATGTTTAGTATCTGTTGTTTCTCTGTAATTATGGGAGGAGATATATGCTAAGGATGTGAAGGTTACTTATCACAGTCTTTATGTGGGTGCCAACAGAGGTACATTGACGAGGCTGTGCGGACATACACATGGACACCTGTGGAAGGTACAGATTACAGGTAGGTTTGAAATGCAAACATGCATCACCTGACCCTCAGAGAAAAAGATTGCACAACTTGAACCTGTGAGTGAAGTCCAACTTTTATACTTTCAATTCGTCAGTGTTGAGTCTCAGATTTCTGTTTGACAGCTTCTACCTGGAATGTTTGTGAACCGTAGCTGCCACACATTAAGGACAACTTGCTAATTTGCCTTGTGCATTTGCATTAAATAACTCAGCTGAATTACCGAAATTAAAAAGCCATTTTTTTTTCTCTTATAAAAATTCTCAGTAGTACGCTAAGCACAAATTAACTGCATAGTTTATTCATCTCAAAACTTGGTTGAACGTTTGAAGTTGCATCATAATGACATTTCCTCTAGGCAACACTCTGCAAATTACAGTTTATGACATTCAGTAGTCCTACAAATGCCTGATTTGTGTTTTTTATTACGTCTGTTGGCTGCGTGCCTGGTCCTGGCAGAGTGCATATGAGGCTTTTGCTGCACAGTCCTATTAATATCCAACTCAAACGGATATTCCAGTGTATTTAAGAATCTGTGTGAAACTCAACCTGGCATTCAAAGCTCTACACAGTAATGTATCCTATATTCTGGAGTTCAAGGCTCATAGATTTTTTTTCTTATTCTGAGCCACAGATATTGTCACAACATGATTTTTAATCTCTTCCCATTATTTCTCTTAAAATTTATATTTTAGATTTGTGTGGCAACAAAGATCATCCCTTTTCTGCCTTTGGTTAAAGATTGCAAATATTTAGCAATTTAACACATGTAAAATTTACAAATGGGTGATGTTACAGTGATGATATTGCAAAACAAAACTGACAGTTCTTTCATTCAATCCTTTTACTTTTACAGTGGCTTTAACCAGTATTTGATATTGTGATAGCTGTCAGTCATAAAGTCCAAAATATGCAGTAACTCTCAGGTTTTCTGAGCTGTTTTTTAGCATCTTTATTGTTTAGGGTCACTTTTACTGCTTTTATCTGCATCATTTGTAGCTGCAGGCGGCAGGTGTTTTCAGGAAAAAAAAAGCTTTGATGGACTAACTGCTCAGGGCCACTTGGCAGACAGATAATTCCGTTTTTTATTGTTTCATTAGCATTTCATACAATGCATGGTTACTTGTGGTCTATTATTAGTTTAATTGTTGTTTATTTATTGTGTCTTCCTTTTTTATGTCTTGGATTTTATTACAATATGCATTTATTTGATGATGATGTATTTGTGATATTTTATATTATAATGTAATGATTATTTGTGTGGAGCCAAGGAAGAATTGTTACTTCCTTTATAGTGGCTAATGGGGATTCAGATAAACATTAAAGAAAGTAAATAACTAGCTGGTGAATATAGTGGCTTTTCCCAGCTAAACTAGTGATTTCCCAAAAGAAAATTGGCTAATAGAGCTTTAATGATAATTGTGGCTTTGTTTTAAGCACCTCATATAGATAAAACAAAATAAAAAAAACACCCTACAATGTCAAGAATTCTACAGTGGCTAATTTATCTGCCTCAACCTACTTCAAAAAGGAATACAGCAAGTAAAAGGAACAACAATATAATTTCATGGCACGTTCCAGCCAGTCTGTGAATTGGACTATAATTCTCTTTTCCAACTCCATACTTTTATTTTTAGACTACACTAGGGTAGCTTTGTGTGATTCACAATTCCAAGTAATCCTTACTTACTTTTAACAGCCTCTCAGTTCACCCATTGTCTGAAACAAGCCATTTTAGCTCTCTTTCCCCTCCTTTTAAGCCCACTTTCTTCCAACTGGCTGCCCCTCTCTAACAGAAGAGAAGAACTGGTGGGTGGAGCTGCTTTGCTTATACCCAGAGCTGTGTAGCTGAGATGACCAAAGGGTTATCCCCTTTATTTGACAATATAAAGAGCTAAGAGTAGGGGAAAAAAAACAAAAAAAACTGTTTAAAAGAGAGCCATTGGAGCAATTTGAGCATTAGTGCCCGTCTGATTTATCAGCAGGCCGATATTGTCGGGCAATTTTAGCTATTAGCCAGTCTATTGGTAAATATTGGTAAAATAAATGAAAATTTCAAAAATAAAGAACAGGCGGGAGAAACACCCTTCAACCATGTTATGAGTGTTGATGTTGCATAGTATGAGGGCACTTCCCTGTTTGCAACATGCCACAAACACAACAATGAGCTGATCCAAGCAGAGTTGGGCAGAGACTCAGCGAGTAAATAAATAACTACACATAACAAATTTTAGGGAAATCTGTTTGTTTCATGTGTGAAAGAAAAGAATATTGGCCGACATATCAGTCTTAAAAATCCTATATTGGTCGGGCTCTATTACCAAATTGAGCATTTGGTAATAGGGATTTCTTGCACATACGCAGACCTCATTTTTTGAAACTGGATAACATGAGCATCCACCATTGTTATAGTATATATGTCATATAAAACAAAGACAAGCAAATAGGTCCACATTTAGTACATGCCTGCCTGTTTTTGTGTATTTGAGAGTTAACATAATCTTGGATAATATGTTTCTTTTTTTCTGGCTCTGCCTTGTTACCTCAGTCTAGGGTTGGTACTGCCCACATATAGTGAAAACCACATCAAGGCCAACCTAAGTGACCAGATCCTCCAGGTGCAGTGTAAGTACTCTCGGGTATAGCATCCTTCACTCTCTGTCTCTACTACTCTTTCTCTCTTTCCTATCTTCTCTTCTCTTTCCCCAATATGACCTTACGCTCTGGTTCAGCCCTCTGTCCTGGGTCTTCAACATCATCATAGGGAGTGTCCGAGTGGAGTCACCTGCCCAGTCCCCCCTCTCCTCCACTCTCTCTCCGCTCTATCTGTGCTCTCCGATAGGCAGGATCATACCTGAGTCCCCTGACTCCTCTTCTGCCCCGTTCCCTCCTGTCTTCATGCTGTGCTGTAAAAACGGTGATGTTTTTTCTTCACACTGGCTGAAGAAAAAAAATAACTGAACTGACAGAAAGGTGAAAGCTGTGGTTTTACTGTGTTACTCAGGTGAAAATAATGGTGACCTTTGTGCTATTATTTTTTTTGCCAAATGCTCTCGCCTCTTCTCCACCAAGTAATGATTCTGAAGCGTCTGTGTTCAAAGTATTTGATGTTCTGAAAAACTGTGAAAACATGCATGCTTTTCACTCCTTATGATGATTTTTTTATGATTTGGGGAACTTTTGCTTCTGTTATGTCTGTGATTTTTTTTCTTCTGTTACACTGTGTGAGATGTTTCTCAGCTTTGGAATCATTCGACTGATAAACTCCCACATAGCCTGGGATACTGGCTTGTCAATTGTGGGAGTTTGGGTTTTTTGTGGGTCTGAATGGGGACACACGTTGTCTCTCTCATTCTTTCTTTGTCCAGACCCAGTTACTTCCCTCTTTTCTTGGTGCATTTGATTTTTGTTTTTCCACCATGGTTATCTCTCATTATTACTGGTTTGTCTTTGCTGTTTTTGTTTCCTAGATTATCATTTTTTTTTCTTTCTTCCGTTGGTTTCTGTTTCCTCGTTTGCTCTTGCAAATAAGATGTTTGCTCTTCATTTCTTTTTCTCTCTTGTCTTGTTTGACTTTAATTGGTTTCTTTTTTTCAAGAAAACAATATTTTTATTCAAACAGTAATTGAATAAAATATTGTCTGTGATCCTCCCTTCCCACCCGTTCCCCTGTTTCTTTTCTTGCTCACTCCTTCTCTGATGGATCCACACAGTGTTAAACACCAAGGGCAAGTATACTCCATATTGGTCCACGTTCCCTACCTCTACTTCCTACTCCCTACCGCTTCCTCCCCCTTCCCACACCTCTCGTCCTAAACCTCCTCCCGCTAATCCCCCTCCCTACCCTCACCTGTCCTAGCCTGCTTGCCTCTGTTCCTGCCCGTCTTGCCTTCAGGATTTCCTCCCCTTTTCCTCTTTTTTCTCCTCCACTTTTTCCTCTAATCCCTCCTCCTCTTCCTTCTCACTCTCTTGCTGCAGCTCAGATCCCACATCTCTCACAATGGCTCCTCCAGTCCCCAACCTTGACCACCTTCCCTCATATCCACTGCTCCAGAAGCAAAAACATAAACAGTTGTACCCAAGGAAGACAGATATTCATGTTTTCTGTTAAAACTTGTCTTTTGCTCCCCACACCTCAGTCCTTTTCCTTTTTTAGATAGCTCCAAACAAGTTGTCTACCTTCTTTACTCTGCCTCTTTCATGCATTTCATTTTCTTTAACTACACTTCTCTCTTTTCTCATTTTTCTCTTCCTTACCTTCTCCATTTCTCTTTAAGTCTCTTCTCTTTCTCTTTCTGTCTTTTTCTTACAGTGTAGTTTGTAAATGTCTTAACTAATTCTAACACTAAAGCTCAGGTACTGACATTTAATTAATTAAACAAATATATTTTTTGTGCAATAGCTATTGCTATTTGGGGACATTGAGCCCTATAGACAGTAAAAGATGTGTAATTATTTGCTGCAATGTAATGTAGGAAGGTATACACAATGATCAGACCCTAGCTATAATAATATATCAGCTATAGATGGTACTGGTATTTATTTACAGTATAATAAGGATCTATTACAGTCATGATTTTTTTTTAAGGCAGCTATATATAAAAACACTTTTAACAGTTGTTTGTTAGCTGCCATAGTATCTCGTGGCTGGAAGCGTTGCAGCTTGCAGACTGTCCATACAGGGCTGAGCTGTGTCCTGCCCTCTCAGGTCCTCCCATGTTGTCAGGTGTCAGGGTGCCACTCGGCACGGCACCTCACTCCTGTGTCGTCCCTCTGTACTCCCTGTCTCCATCGGCTTGTCTCCCTCCCCCCCCTCACCCCTCAGACTGCCAGGGGCATGGTCCAACACTTCCTCAGTAAACCTGACCCCGGATGTGCATGGCATTGTGGGCGGAAAACTACCTGGGCACTCTATTTTAGCTCTTTAAATGAATATTTAATTGCTCTTCTGTACACAGTTACAGGTCACGACTTAATGAGAAAGTGACATGTTGGATTCATCGCAGACTCACCTGTTGGTTGATATTTGTGCTCTTTTTTGTCTACGATAGATTCACTGAAGTTGCCCTTTGACATGCCCTTCACAATGCAATGCATTTCCTCTGATTATGTGTCTCTCTTGAGTCCTCTCTCCTGCCAGTCTGAGGGGTGACCACTTCCATCAGGACCTTCACCCACCTCCCCTGCAATAGTTGGCCATGTTGATGCCTGCCTGATCTAAAAGCACTCATTGTGGATAACCTGTCTGAGAACTTGCTTCCTGACAAATCACGTCCATTAAGTCAGTTCTCCGACATCCAAAATATGTTAGATTGATACCAGGCACAATCACTAAATGTTTGCTGGCAAAGTAGCAAACCTGAAACAAAAACAAGTGTGAGTGCTTCTGAAACTAAAGCAGTCTTCCATTGAGAGTCAGGTTCCATTTTAGGCACCATATTGGCTAACGCTAGTGTTCCCATGATACCTCAGTGTTGCTATGGTAAACTCCCTTCTGCGTCCCCGCACCTCTGAAGAACAGCTGCTGTTTACCCACAACTCCCCACTGCTCTGCCCACTGCTCTTCCTGGATAATCTTCCCCTTTCTGTTGCAGATTTTGAATCACTGCTGCCAAACACTTTTGAGTCTGAAGGACATGTATTCATTGCTCCCAGGTAGCCCTGTGTGTGAATGCTGGTCATCATTTTTCGGTCTCGTGTTTGCATCCTGTTTTTGTAGTATTTCTGCTCCACATTTTATTTCTGACATCAGCTTTTTTTGGAACTATGAGAATTCTTTTTTTACATTTTACATTTCCAGTGCACTTACAGTTGTTCTTTAGACAAATGTAATATTTATGAGGAATAAAATTCACCACAGGCTTTGTTTTTTTTAATTTATTTATAAATTGTATTTCCTAAGTTAGTCTCATTACAGTAAAGCACTGAAGACACATCAAACCTTCCTGCCTGCTGCTACTGTGGTGCTGCATGTTTGTTTTCCACAAATATTACATTTAGGGATTATTAATGCATTTGCACAATGTAATGTAAGGATTACTGAAGCTATTGGCCAAAAACAATAAACAGGGAAATAAAAAGACAGTTTGTATGAAAAAAAAAACCTAACTACCTAACCAAGATCATCTACATGTGTCATTTTCCTATCACATGTGTATATAATTATAAATATTATACAGCCTAAGATGTGCTCTGCATTGCAGTGCAATCCACTTTTTGTTTTGACTCACAATAATATAGGGCATTGACACTTTACAATATGCATGCTGCACACAATAGCATCAAGTAACGTGTGTATGAGTTCATGCAATTTCCTTCTGTGCTGTGTGTCCATCTGTAAGGAACAATTGAGGCAGAGTAAAAGCAATGAGCACTATTTTTTTTGCCGTTTCTTTGAGTTAAAACACTGCGTCTGTTCCTCAGGGAGTACTGCAATGATCTGGAACTGTCCAACAACAACACTGAGTTCCTGCTCAACTTCATTGCTCTAATGGAGAAGGTGACACCAGACTCCAAACAATGTGAGTTTCATTTTATCTTCACCCACACACAAAAGTCACATTTTCTTTAACATTAAATAATTTATGATGGATTTAGTCTAATGATATTCTAAATATAAATCCCATAAAAGGGCAAACAAATGACAATTAATTGATCCAACTAACAAGTATTGTCTGTGTAACAAGAGTCTGATATAAGTAAAAGCCTGTTACCTAGACACTATTAAAAAAGCATCAACAAGCCACACTTTTGCACTTGGTGACACTTGGTGTTTATGACAAGCACAGTTTATTTTGAGATAATCCCACGTGCATTATCCTGTTGTCGAAAATACTGCAATATTGAAAATTTGTATTAATTCACAGCTGAAAATAGTCCATAACAAATACACTATTGACTCCTCTGTGAGAAATATTCAGTAATAATCACAGCAGCTAGGTGTTTTAGGAAATTGTTAAGGTTTCTTTTTTTTGTTATGAGACTATGTATTTCACACTGACTGTGCCTTCAGTTGAGGAATCATTTAAAAAAAGACAAATAACTAAATAAATAATATGCTTGATATTCACCGTCATGTATCATCATGG
>VUQI01027877.1:0-12848 GCA_015106735.1 Paratilapia polleni
TTTCCCCTAGGTCTCTGAACCTGTCTCTCCCTATTTTTCATCCACTTTTCCTTCCCCATTCTCTTCCTACCAAATGGAATTCATAACTCCTACATAGTCCATCACAAAGCAAGCAGTTTGTGAGTATCAAGAAACACCATCAGAGAGGATGGCTTGGGCAAACATTTAATCCCCTACTCCTAGTTTTCCCCCCAGCATGCTTTTCCCTCTTTCCTTTCTTCTCTGTACCTGGCAGTTAGTACCACATTCATGAGTAGTGAGCCATTTTGATACAGTACTGGGAACTGTGCCAAAGCATGTGTAACACAGGAAGAAAATCCAATGTGAGACCATTGTAATTAGTCCAATAAATGTTTTCACTTGGATGTATTAGAAACAAAGCGGGGCTTATTACGACACGCATGGGTTTTATTGTGAGAGCTTGTAAGTGGATGATGTTTTCTGCACAGAGTCAAAGGGCGCTGCTTTTCTGTGCCAGTGAAACAATTTAACAGGAGCCTTTGCACCAACAAAACCTGTGTTCTGCTACCGTAGAAGTAAAAAGAAAGAAGTTAAACTGCGTCTCTATTTCCTAATGTGCGGATGTAATTAATTTATCTATGAATTGTGCTTTAATTTAAGTTCTTTTCATCCTTTTTCACGTGCCCTTATAAAAGATATAAATAGCAGATTCCACTGCAGTGGCATTCTCATTTAATTTGCTTTAATTGTCTGCTAAGTAACATGGATGCTTATAACTTTCATTAAATCGCCGATGCTCGCTAGAAACGTCTATAAATTGCTCAGGGAGGCTGTTTAAACAGGATAACAGAGCTTCTGAAGTGTTTAATACAGTACAAGAGACTGCCATGCTCATTACTAGTCAGCTATAGGCCCAGAACGACATTTTGTAAGCTGTAATGCCTTCACTTCATAGATGCAGACACACACACAGCTCAGCGTAGCTTTAATGAGCTGAGGCTCCCAGTCAGGGCCCACAAAGCTCCGGCAATAGATGTGGCTTTTCCAGAGGCTGTTGGGGAGGGAGGCTGGAGGGGGCAGAAAGGGGGTCAGGCACATTTGCCACTGGGTGTCGGCCGACCCAAACCGTTGCCACATGAATGAGTTATGCACATGTGATTAAAAAGAAAATAGAGGAATGGAGATATAGAAGATGGTTTCTAACTAGTCTGGATAGGTAGGAGCACAAAGTAGATGGGTAAACAGAGAGCAAATGTGAAGTGAGGTAGCTGGCTGTACAAAATGGCACTGATGAGTGATATGATATGAGAGGCCATTTGCATTGTGGTTGCAGATTGGTAATGCCTACAAAGTATCCACTGGCCTCTAATTTGCTTTGGCTCTGTCCTGTGTTTGTTAATTAAGCCAAAAGATAGCCAGTCAGAACCAACAGTTTCTTTGGTGCTTCCTGGGAGGCGATATATTTAGCTGTCTCGTGTGGCTCTGCGGGGTGGCCTTGAGGTGACAGAGCTGTCTGTTGCGGCGTGCTTGGTTGTAGCCTGTTACGCCTGTAAAAATGTTTGTGAAGTGAAAAACCCAGAAAACTGTGGTCTTGTGCCAAAAAAGGGTCTTCAGTCACTGAGTGTGTAATGACAGAGCAAGGTTGCACTTGGTGACAGTGCCTTGGATGTTGGTGTACTATGAAGAAACTTGGTAAACAAAGTCCTTTTCATTATTTATTAAGCCTTAGAGCAGAGAGCAAACATGAGTGGGGGAAGGAACTTATTTGTGAATCGGCCATCTTCTTTGCAGATCTCATTAAAATGACCTAGACTACAATTAGCATGGAATCTTAATTTGCCTGGAAAGTTAATTAATCCATATAACTTTCAAGGAAGGCTCGTAAAGACCTGCACTCATATGGCTGTAATACATTACTGGAGACTTTTGCAATGGAAATGCTTAGTCTCCCAACCACCCAGGAGTATTTGGTAAGCAAAATGGCCTTTTCAACACCGCATCTTGTCCCCTTTTCAAATTCTTAACGCCCACCACTTATTCCAAGCAGGCGGTCGAAATGAGGCACACTGGAAATTGCTCCTGTTTTATCCATGTCGCTTTACACCCCAGCTTTTATAACGTAACGTGGCAAGCATTACACGATGAGGGACTAATGATATATTTTCTCAGCTGGAACGTGGGAATTGCACCGCGGACCCAAAACAGTGTCGAGTCTCAGTAAATTAGTGTGTGCCGCTAAGTGAAAAGTGAACCGCTTGCCAGATCTGTGCTGGCTCAGGACCCATAGGGAAGCCGCTATGCTACATAATGGGAGCGAGAGCCACAGGGGATGCTGAACGTACGGGGAAAGGAAGCCCACTGTCAGCGAGAAGTCAGCAAGATACTCTGCAAACCCAGACTTCACCCTCTGACAGCTAGGAAATATCCATTTTAATAAGGGGGAAAAGTGGATTTGGCCAGACATCTTCATCCCTCCAGTGGAAACCCATCTGTCCTGGTGTGAGGCGACACCCTCAGCCTGACTTTTAACCAAAGGGTTGAGCAGAGCAGACTTCTTCAGACCCATCGGCCCCACAGAATGTATCTGCAGTTTGGTCCTCTGGTTTCTTTGAAAATGAATTCACTCTGCTGACTGCTGTAGTTTGTCTAAATAAATCAGCCATATTGTTAAAGTGTAATTTATTTTTTATTTTTTGTATTTTTAATATTACATTTTATGTATTCGTTTTGCCCCCTTTTTAACCATGCTCTATAAAGTTCTAAAAGCTAAAGCTCACTGCTTCAAGCCTATAAATCTTATCTGATCTGATCATCTGATCTGCCAACATTTACTACACTACACGGACAAAAGTACTGAGCCACCTACACATTACACCTACAGGAGCTGCTTGGCCATGAAGCTCCCAGCACACAGTTTTTGTGCTGATGTTAATGCCAGAAGAGGTTTGGAACTCTGAGTCAGCAGAGTGCTAGTGACTTTTACACACTATGCACCTCAGCACAGGGTGACCCTGCTCTGTAGCTTTATGTAGTCGGACACTTCGTGGCTGAGTTGCTGTGGTTCCTAAACACTTCTACTTTGCAATAATACCACTTACAGTTGATCATGGAATATCTAGAAGAGAAGCAATTTCACAAACTGACTTGTTGCAACAGTGGCGTCCTATTAGAGTACCACACTCAAATTCAGTGAGCTCTTTAGAACGACCCATTCTCTCACAAATGTTTGTAAAGGCAGACTGCATGGCGAGGTCCTTGATTTATATACCTTTGGCAATGGTACTGAAAACACCTGAATTCAAAGACTAAGAGGTGTGGCCCAATATAGTGCAGCTTCTGATTCACTTGTAAGTCACTCTGAAGAAGAAAGTCTTCCAACTATGTACAAATAGGCTATGTCCAGCAGTGAACACTAAGATCCTAGGCTTAAATAACAGTACAAATACAATGTAGAGACACTCTGTTATAAGTAAATATCCTGCATTCACAATCCTCTTGAAAAGAGATAACAAAAGTATATTCAGCAAAATGATTTTATCTTATATATTCATATCTCTTGTAATAAATGAAGGAATCTCTGTATGTGTGTCCCAATGGGTCCATTTTCTCAACAACTGCTCATGCGATTTACTTAAAAGTTGGCTGGTGTATGGCTGGGAACCTAACTTTAAGTTTGTTATTTTTAGAGCTGATGTCACACTTCTCATTAGACTGACAATGATGTCACTCTGTTATCTAAACTAACCTCTAAAAGCATGTGTCAACTGAGTTAAAGTTTGATGGCAGACATTGGCAGAACTAGTTTACCATATTACATTTTAAATAATGATGCATCAATGTGTAAGCAGCATCTTACAGTAGATAATCCAGTGGGTTAAGAAAAGCAGACTTTGGGGTCCAGCAGGAGGTCATTTTATCTGTCTTATATACAATTAACTAGATTAATTAATTGGACTTGGTCATTCCAAAAAAAGGTCACATGTTAAACCTGTGGAGCCAAGAAATTATTAGACTACTTACTTACTAGCCATCATTGCTAATGCCAAACACTTCTTAAAAGCAGTGGAGGGTGACAGGAATAATGGGAAAGGGGAATTTGGGAAGGACACCCAGGACTCAACTGCCACAAAGACCATCAGAGCACTCAATAATTCTGATTTACATTATGGATTTGGTAAATGGACTGGTACTTATATAGCGCTTTTCTACTCAGATTCTGTGTACTCAAAGCGCTTTAACTACATGCCACATTCACCCAGTCACACGTACACTCATACAGCACTTTTATCTACATTTAAGTGCTTACTAACATTCACACACACTCACACTCCGATGAATGCATCGGGGGTAACGTGGGGTTCAGTATCTTGCCCAAGGATACTTTGGCATGCAGACTAGGGGAGCCAGGGATTGAACCACTGACCTTCTGATTAGTAGATATATAGTTATATAGTATATAGTTTGTTGGAAAAGCTAACCTGTAGTACCTCATGTGTTTTTTCTAAGTGCTGCAGCTGATTGCATCAGTAAATATGCTCAATAAACTCTTTCTCCCAGTATTGCACAGCAGAGGCTAGATGTATCCTCTGGTCAAAATGGGAAATGCAAAAATGCTTGGAAAAATGCAGCTATCAATAGCTGTCAGTTATTTGTACAACTACTTAAAATACTTTCAATCGCAAAATATTTGTTACCAATAAAGGCTTCTTTGATGGTTGGTTAATCGGTTTCTTTCAATTACAAAAATGCTCACAAAGGCTCCAGCTCTACATTGGTTAATTTAAATTTAAATGTTTAAGTGAGCCACATTAGCTTTTTTATGATTTTGATTATAATGGGGTCTTATTTAAAACACATGGATGTAGTAATATTCAACAGCTGCGCTGCTCTGCCTCTGGGGCATTCTTTGTTCAGCTAGGAGGAGGGGAAAAAGGGGAAAGGAAAAGAAAAACTTCCACATGCTAACATTTACACAGCGATTTCTTTTAATTGCACTCTACTTTTTAATTTGCCCTGGACTAATGCTTTTTAAAAAAAAAAAAAAAGACTGGAGGGAATTTATTGAAATCATGCCTTGTGCCGGACCAAGTTTTTCTGATTGCTGTGGCCTTGTAGCCTGACTCTTTCCTACCTGACAACCTGTGTTACTCCTTTCATTCGCTATGTCAAACATGCCACGCAGTATTTAGACTCAGTAAGGTGAAGGGAACGCACTGACTGGTTGAGCTTCCTCCAGGTCCCCACTTCAAAGGATTATGATAGATACATGTTCACTGCATTGGGTGAGGGGCAAAGTCAAAAAGAATCACGCTGGAAAGTGGGCTTGAAGTGGATGTGCAGATGGCCTAATGGATATAATTACTTTTTAAAGGGAAGGAGAAGAATGTTAAACTGATCATAATCTAAGCAGCTAGAGGGCAGGAGTAATATTTAGTTAAACACTTCCAGTCATTAATAAAACAGCTGTCAAACCAGTGAAAATACACCCACAGCTGATGAGCTGCATATACACTTTGGGCTTTGTGACATCTTGGGTCTGCTGATACTGCAGAGGGAGGATACGTCTCATTAACAGATATATCAAACACCCGACACTTGATCCAAACATGTCCAAGTTTAAAGCTCCAATACAGCACCCTGCGACTTTTCCCTCCACTGATGAAAAACACCCTTGCCCTGATGAGAAAAGCAACAGTGAATTTTCCCTCCTGAAATTTACGATTATGAGCTGTCAGTTGCTTTGGCTTTATATCTCTACTGTCTGGCTCCCTGCACTACAGCAGCCACCGCCAGGGTGTGCAGAGAGTCTGGCAGAGCATGGGTCAGCAGTAAAACAAGCCTGTGTCTGGACTGCGTGACAGCTGTGTCCTCCAGTGCGTCTGTGCTTTCACAGACCCAAACACACACATTTGCGAGATTGCTCTAATTGCAGTAAAATGCATGAAACATTACTATTTACCTAAAAATTTGATCTAATCCTTTCACAACCACCAAAGTTTTGAATTGACTTTCACTTGTCATATACGCTAAAAATGCAATGCTGTTTTTTTTTGTTTTTTGCATATGTGCAAAGCTAAAAATCAAATACCTAGGTTTGCAGATATGTTTAGATTCCATTTCACTTATGTTTTTTTTTCTCTCAGTTTTTTCTTAAACAGCTTCAGGAGGTGGCCTTTTGTAAAACCTGCAATTAAAACCAAGTGCATCCTGCCAAAATGTAATTACCCTTGTTTTTTTTTTCTTTCTCGATTAAATGACCATTTCTGTTGACAGTTGCTATAACAGTGATTCAAGCTTTACCAGTTTTGCATTTGCTCTTCCATCTGGTGCTGGTCCACTCTAGAAGTGTTACATATTTTATATTTGAAATAAACAGAGGAAGAACTGGGTACCGTGTGATATAATGGCTGGACAGCCGATCAAAGAAGCACCGTGTAGAAAACTGCATCAACAAAAATAAACAGGAAAAAACCTAACACTGAGGGCAGTGGTTAGACCACTTTTAGGTCAACAAATATAATTAAATAAACTAGAGGTGCAGACTTCTATGCCTGACTCCAAGCAGTTGACAGTGAGGCTTTTAAGGGTGTTGTTTAATGGGTGTGTATGTAGGCCGAGACTCTTTCTTGGTGTCACAATCTGTTCAACCCTTGATCCTCAAGAGCCATGGATTCTGGATCCCCTTCCAAAGCTTGTGTCAATAAATCAGAATTTATCTCTTATCTAGTTTTAAAGTCCGTACTAGAGAAACAAGGAGTGCAAAACAAGTGCAAAAACAGAAATCAAGTGCATCAAACATGTATAGCAGTCAAAACTTCTTAATCACTTGAGACATGAGAACCTGAGGTGGATCAATGTGAATTTTCTATAGTTGTTTCACTTGTGCTCAGTTGCATCCTATTTTTCTAAAAAAAACCCATCATTGGCAGCTGTTAATCATGTTGCCCTAAACTTTAAATATTCTCATAACAGTAGAGGAATGTTGCACACTTTAATTTCCATTATTCTAATATTTGCTGATTCATGGAACATTCATGCTATCTTTACAAGAATATTGGCATCTTCACATACGTCTTGCACACAAGTTCTGTGAGACTGTTTATCCTGCGTGCTGCACACTCGTACTCTATTTGTTGACATCCTTCATCATGCCACCAAGATAATATAAACAGATCTGAGGGGTGCTAATCACTCCGGCTGGCTCAGACTGGATGCTGTTTTTCTGATGAATCGTTTGCTCAGAATAAACAGGAACGCTTCATTAGAGGGGTAAATGGAAAAGTGAGTGTTTATGATCCCAATTACCACCTTTGCTTTAGTGCTTACTTTAATCATAGCCATATTCGTCTTTCTCACTCGGCACTACAAAGCCTCCCACTACAACACCACACACATGCACACACACAAATAAAACTGAGCTAGACTTAAGCACTTCTAACTGCCATGTGATGTGGAAAGGAAAACAACTTTGTCACTTTTACATTATGTGCCTAAGTTAATGTAATCAGACATTTTTGTGTTAAACATGATAAAAGCTTATTTGCCAACTGTAATTAATCTGTGTTTTGCAGAACGTGACTCTTCACGTGCAATATTCTGCACAAATGGTAATAGTTTTAAAGGACTCTCCTTTCTAGGCCTACTCTACGTAGACTGGCTCAAATAGTCAAATAACCTGTGGCACAGAACCTTTCATTATCATTATAGTTAATCACCATTCATTTCCAGTTTCACAAGAGCCCACAAGATCAAACATGGAGTATTTTCAGCATTTTTCTATGGCATGGTCTGGAACAACAGTTTGGAGTAATTGAAACAATATGCAGCATATCAACACTCACAGTTACTGAACCATCACCACAGTTTGCAGTTATCGTGAAAATGATGTGAGCTTTGTTTGCTCTCTGCCGCTGCCACAATAACCGGCAGTGCCGCTCGGTCAGTTATATGATACGCCAGCACCTCCATCTTGTGGACACAACGGGTAAACTCACACACCAGCAACTATTAATCAAGCAGGGTCACTCCCAGTACTCTGGAACCTGTGGTAAACAGCGGTGTTTGCTTAAAACCCTCAGAAGTAAATCAACAAGCAACTACAGACTTCACTGAACAGTTGGCTGTGATCTGATCATGAGGTTGCTTCAAATCTGACACACTTGCCCAGGCACAACAAGAACAGGGCTGCCTCAAGTCTCTTGAAGCCTCTACGATAAATTACCCAGACATTCCCCACTGTTATGGCCAACATTTGATTTGTGGTCTTTGTCTTGGAGGCGGCATTTCCTGGACTTGATACATCTTCAGTTTTTTGCATGTTTCCTATTTCACTGTGTCTCCCCGTTTTTGTGTTGTGGACGCCAGCGATGAGGGCTGGGCTCCTTGTATGGCGAGATGCGACAGTTCAAACACACTGTGGTTCATTAATGACATCCTGTTGGCTTCCAGAGGGAAAAAGATCCTGAACCAGCCTACTGTTGATCTGGTCTGCCCTCTAAAACCACAATGGCCAGACCACATCAGCGCTGAAGCTGGAAATCACAGGACAACCCTGGTCAACCATACACACAACGCCATTTTGATTTGTCTTTTTTTTTCTCCTGCACAGTATTCAATAGCTGCTACAGTATTGAGTGCAGCTACAGTGAGCTGTGCGGATGGCTTTCTGTGATGTTTAAGGTCATGTTTGTAGTGGCAGAACTGTCACAGCAGCATTAAATACTGATGAATTAAACCCTAACTCTACTGTACTTCACACAATGCTGTATTTTCATTTAATGAGACAGGCTGTGTTCAAAGTCAGTGTAATAAGGGGGAGCAACCGCTAACTGTAACTAATAGCATTCAGACGGGGAGAAACATGCATCTCAGTGAGTACAAGGAGAGTTTTGGTTTGGGTAAGTCATGTTGTAATGAGCTGAAGGAGTCACCACCTCAGTTGACTCATAGGAAGAAAGTTGATAGCTGAGGTTGGATCAGAAACTGCTGGGTCCCTGGAGGAAACACAAGGAAAGAAAGCAGAAGAGAATTGTGGATGATCAAAATCATCCCCTGACCTCATTGTGGATGCCAGTGATGAGTTAATTTGACATCTATTTAGGGAACAGTGGTCACTGCTGCAGAGAAAACAAACTCGTAAAGATAAATTCTTTTCATAACCTCACATGCACTTTTTGTGTTTTATGTCACCTTTGTTGAGCAGTGCTTTAGATTTAAAATAAGAGACAATAAGATTGTAAAGGCCATTAAATTTTAGTGTATACTTTAGCACTGTTGCCTCACAGCAAGAAGGTCCAGAGTTCAAATCCACCGGCCGCCTGGGGCTTTTCTGTGAGTTTGCGTGTTCTCCTCGTGCTTGCGTGGGTTCTCCCCGGGTACTCCGGCTTCCTTCCACAGTGCAAAGACGTGCATGGGGTTAGGTTAACTGGCAATTCTAAATTGTAGATTTAGTAGGTGTGAATGTGAACACGAATGGTCACTCTGTGTTAGCCCTGTGATAGACTGGCGACCTGTCCAGGATGTACCCCGCCTTTTGCCCTATGACAGCTGGGGTAGGCTCCAGCCCCTGAATTAGATAAGTGGAAGAAGATGGATGGATGAACTAAAGTCATCACATTTAAAGCAGGTTACATTAACATTAAGTTGGATTTGTTTTCTGCCCACCTCCTCAATGTAAGTCTAGTTCTCTCTATAGCTGTGTTTTGATCTCCTCCTAGGGAAAAAAAAAAATCACATTCTTTAACAGCTAAATGCTCCACTATGTTAACAACTATGATCCCGTGCCTGCTGTGTGATGCAGGTAGCATACAGTGATTTTTGTTAATTCTAGCAGTGGGATAATTCTGTGTGGTATTATCACTGCCAACAACACCTCTTGCATTACACAAAGTTATTTGACCCATTACTCAACTTGTTGCAAAGACAGATTTGTAATCAATGACTTACTGATGTCCATGGTAGTAAGTACCATAAAGTAAGCACTTTATCCTTTCATTTAAAAGCTGCAGTATCAAACTATACATTGTCTAAACGTGCTGCTATGTAGCATTTAACGTCAGTAACGGCTAGTAGTTCGAATCATCAGTAGATAGATAAAGAGCAGTTGAACTGTTTAGTAGCAACACAGGAAGCTCAGTTTCTAGTGCAAAGGAGTGAAGGATTTTGCATTGTTAAACAGAGCACTACTACAGTAACAATATATCATTTGTGAATTCTCTGTTTAAATGCTAGGCAAAGCTGCAGTTAAACAACTTGAATGAGTTCAAGTATTCATGCATGCAGTGTGTGTGTGTGTGTGTGTGTGTGTGTGTGTGTGGTGCAATACAGTAGCTGTGTACCCGGGGCTCTCATCCAAACAGCTGGTACCCATCTGTTTCTTCTTCTACTCCTGCGGCCTGTGGCTCAGGGAGTGAGGTGCACTGGCATGCGGTGTCTGGGTCTGGACCAGTAGTAGGGAGGTATGCAGTGCAGGAGTGTGCGTGTGTGTATGAGTGTGGTTTATGGCGAGCGAGTGCTCCTGTGTGCATATGTGGTTTCGCACTAAACTGCTGTATGTGTGTATGGACTCGTGGGTGTATACAGCCATGTGTGTGGGTTATGCATGTTTGTGTATAACTCTGGCCGGCGCCGCATCCTGCATGCCTGTGTGGTGTGACTGTGTGTGCGCAAGTGTGTTTGGCGGTTAGTAATAATTACATTATATATCCACTTTAATATTGTTGATACGCAGTCATACCTTATAGTAAACATATCTCATAGCTCTCTGCTGCCCTCTTATTGCCTGCGCAAACTCTCCCATGATGCAGTCTGCTCCAAAAGTGACTCATTGCGGAGAACCGTTCAGTCTTTCCATTTGTTGTTTATGTAAATCATATAGACTGAACATAACGTTTGCCATACCGTTCCAGATTTCCGTCATTACTTTATGGCTTTACTGCTGTGATCGCTCTCTGAAAATATGCGCTTTCCATCACACAAACACATAAAAAATAAGACTCTTATGATGCTTTAAGCAGAAAAAGGCTCACGGTGGCCAAGGTGGTATTTCCGTTGGGTGAAGAAGTAGATGCCTGGAGAATGTTGAGTGCTTGAGGAATAAGATGATCTTTATTGATGTGGCAAATGTTATGTCTGAGGCTTTGCGGATAAAACAAGGCTCCTTCCAATTGGTTTAATAAGACTGTTCTCATGAGGAATTGGTTAAATAATTCATGACCTGCCCTGAACTCAGTCCCAATTTTTGAAGCTTTTGAGGAATTAAAAAAAAAAAAAAAAGTCCACTGGAGGGCAGTGTGGGATAACTGCCGGTGAATTTCTGGCTCCTGCAGGTGACTGTATGTTGTGTTTTTGTGTGTGTGTGTGTGTGTGTGTGTGTGTGTGTGTGTGTGTGTGTGATTGGGAGAAAACCGAAGTCATGTGATCCAGTGTGATTTATTCTCTCTAGTCTACTTAGAGTTGACCCACATGATTCAGAAAACTTCCAGATCTTCCACAGTGAGTAACACAGTGGACCTAAAATGCACAGTCCCAGCAGGCCAAGGGGCCTAGGGACAATCTGTAAAGAAAATGAATATCAACTAGAAAGAGGCACAAAAGAGACAGAACCAGTGACTACAAAGACAGACATACAGTACTGTGCAAAAGTCTCAAGTCACCACTTATTTCTTCTTTATTTTGCCAGGAAAATGGAAAATAGGTGTGACAGTTCATTGAAACGTGCAAAAGTAAATGGAAATACAGTATATAAGGCAAAAACAGAGATTGTACAATTCTGTCAAGCTTAAAATCAATATTTGGTATGACCACCTTTATTTGTCAATACAGCCTGAACTCTCTTAGGTAAGCTTTCTGGTAATTTCTTTAAGTAGTCCTAAGGAATAACTCTCCAGGCTTCTTGAAGGAAGCCTGGAGAGTTATTCCTTCTTTGGATGTTGGCTGCCTTTTGTTCCATTCTCTGTCAAGATGATCCCACACTGCTTCAATAATGTTGAGGTCTGGGCTCTGGGGAGGCCAATCCAGTGTTCCACTGTGCAGAGCCTCCACCGTGTTTTACAGATGGCTGTAGACACTGTTGTTCCTCTCTCCTGATGTGCTCTGTACATACTGACAATGATTTGAATCCAAAAATTTAAATTTGGATTCATCACTCCATAAGACCTGCTGTCACTGATCTTCAGTCCAGTTCTTGTGTAATTTGGTATACCTCAGCCTTTTCTCCCTGGTTCCCTTCCTTAAAAATGGCTTCTTGATAGGCACCCTTCCACTGAGACCATTTCTGACGAGGCTTCAGTGAACATCAGATGGATCAGCTGAAGGGCCAGATCCATCTCTCAGCTCCTGTGTCAGGTTTTTTCTGGGAATTCTTTTCTATTTCTTAAGTACACAGCTTTTATATACTATTCATCTGCTGTAGATATACAGTGGTGTGAAAAAGTGTTTGCCCCCTTCCTGATTTCTTGATCACATCTTTGGAAACCTGAGTTCAATTTCTCTAGCCACACCCAGGCCTGATTACTGCCACACCTGTTCTCAATCAAGAAATCACTTAAATAGGACCTGCCTGACAAAGTGAAGTAGACCAAAAGATCTTCAAAAGCTAGACATCATGCTGGGATCCAAAGAAATTCAGGAACAAATGAGAAACAAAGTAATTGAGACCTATCAGTCTGGAAAAGGTTATAAAGCCATTTCTAAAGCTTTGGGACTCCAGTGAACCACAGTGAGAGCCATTATCCACAAATGGTAAAAACATGGAACAGTTGTGAACCTTCCCAGGATTGGCCGGCCGACCAAAATTACTCCAAGAGCGCATTGACAACTCATCCAGGAGGTCACAAAAGAACCCAGATCAACATCTAAAGAACTGCAGGCCTCACTTGCCTCAGTTA